>JAMKCH010005632.1:0-82410 GCA_023653785.1 Ophioderma brevispina
TGGGGGACTTTTCACGATTAATGTCCCCACTATGGAAAATGTTGTGACCCCTGGGATGTTGTCAAATTAAAGAGAGGGAAATAAAGAATACTATAAATGTAAAACTGGGGTGCTACTCCTAAATGTCTCTTACTTATGCTCATGTGGGGGACTTTTCAAGATTAATATCTACACAATAGAAAATGTTGTGCCCACAGGGTGGTGTGCCCATATTAGTAACCTGCTGAGCTACAGCACCATTGGTGCTCTTGTTAAGGGACAAACACGAACCAGAGCCAGGGGCACTGTACTTTAAATGAGCCAATTATTTTCTTTTCATTGTAATTAAACAAGCCAATTACCTTTATTGTAATTACCCAGCCAGATACTATTGATGCAATCATATTTTTTGTTTCTAGAGCAGTGTTTAGCGATCTGGGCCTTGATGGGATTAAACAAGAGAAGATTTCAGTAGCTTCCCACAATGCATTGCTTCCAATGGAGGTTTTTGTACAGCTACTGATGTGAATCGTTAGAGATGAAACATAGCTTAATTGATAGTACTGATCACAAACTTGCATTTTAAGAATGTTTCATCTCTAACGATTCACATGACTACCTGTACAAAAACTTCCATTGGAAGCAATGCATTGTGGGAAGCTACTGGAATCTTCTCTTGGATTAAACCCTCAGACAAATTTGTCTAGACTACAGGCCAATGCTTGCTTTTAACTATTTTTGAAAAGCTCATCCTGTTGTGACAAATTGCAACTTATCGAAAAAGAAAATTTTCACTCTTTGAGGATATGATCATAAATTGTTCATGGACCATTTGAGTGTGCAGAATGATATTGGAATTGGATTGAACTCAACTTCTAGCTCTTTTTTTTTGGTTAACCTACATTTTATTGTTGCCTGAAGTGCCTTACCCATGTTGTTAAGAAACTCTTGAAAGTCGGGATGATTTTAGCTAAAAAGGCTGCCCTGGCGTATTGGATTGTAAAATGGAAAAATGAAATTGTGTGTGTTGTGAAAATGAATATTATTTTTATGTTTGCTATTTCCCCCTTGGCCAGGAAACAGGATATTACAATTGTGTATTCTGTAAACTGTATGTGTCTTTGGATATTTATTAATCTTTCCCTGGAGATGGCCAGCGCACACAAGTGTTGAAAAAAAACCCCATATGCGCTTGGCCGGATTCGAACCAGCGACCTCCGTATTACTAGTGACGGCACTCTAACCAACTGAGCCACAAGACTGGGTTGGTAGAAGAACGATAGATATCATCTATAGGTGTTAGGTTCGAAAGGTGTCCTTCGCTTTCCTAGCGGATAGCATCAGAACGGTATATTTACATATACAATTTATATTTGTTTTTGAAATTTTAACTACTTAGTTCTCCAGGTAGACAAGGATGGATATTTATTAATCTTTCCCTGGAGATGGCCAGCGCACACAAGTGTTGAAAAAAACCCCATATGCGCTTGGCCGGATTCGAACCGGCGACCTCCGTATTACTAGTGACGGCGCTCTAACCAACTGAGCCACAAGACTGGGTTGGTAGAAGAACGATAGATATCATCTATAGGTGTTAGGTTCGAAAGGTGTGTGTATGTGTCTTTGTGCATGTCATATTTGGTTAGGTATTATATCGGTACGTTTTTGGTTAGGTTTTTGTTTCAAGGGAGGCACATTCAAATCTAAATTCTGTATGTCCATCTGTGTGTATGTATGTATGTATGTGTGTGTGCATGCGTGTGTGTATGTGTGTTAAAGTTTTGGTTAACCTTTTTAAAATTGCTCGTGCAGGGACCTTTTCCAATTGCCACCAAACTCGGGTCATAGGTGCACTGTAAAGACCTGCACATCATCATAGGATTAAAGGTCACATATAAGGTCAAAAGGTCATTTGAGTTACTTGTGCAGAGTGAAGGAAAGGTGGATCGCTAAAGCAGGCAACACTAGTGGTTCGAGAACTGCCTTGTTGTAAGAGGCTCTCAATGAAAAAGTTAACTTCAATATCAACTGATCTTAGCCATAATAATCTGTTTCATTTCTCCCAAACAAACACACAAATTGATGACTTCTTTGAAAGTCATCACATGGCAGAGTTACGCCCAATTTTTAAGATAGCCCAAAGAGCTCTTGTGTACATGTGAATATGATTCATTCAGGTCATTAGCAATCATATCACATACATAGGAACGTTTGCATTGTCAACTGGGGATATTCATACTGATGAACCAGCTGAGGGATGTTTAGTTTAGTTTGTTGCTTTCTTGGTACACCTCATAGAGATGCAATTAATTAGAGAATAAAATATTTTATTCTAATTATTTAGTTTTGGTTGTTTTAATCACCGAAAATGTTTTTATTTTAATAATAGTAGTTAAAAAGGCAAAATTATTCCCCCGCTGTCAAAAATGAACCAACCCGTACTAGCTGCATGCACTGCGTAACCTTGTACACGCGTGCGTTAAACACTTGCGCGATGAGGCACTATCTAATATCGTCTCATATAAGATAGGCAACAACCAATGATATTGCGTGTTTGCTTGCTAAACCCCGCCCACTGAATAAGGATAAAAAATAAATCCTGCACAGCCTTACTCCTGTTATTAACTCGCTATATCGGCTACTCCATGTGTAGTCTTAAAATTAGTCATTGAGCCACTATCGATGCAAGACTTGCCACTTCAGGACTTGAAAAAGTACAAAAGTCACTAGGAACTCTAGCGGTTGTTTCAGGTTGGTTACTTTGCCCCGAATGCATTGTATATGTATTATGTACATATGCATTTTTTTTTTTTTTTTTTTTTTTTCTTTTTTTTTTTTTTTTTTTTTTTTTTTTTTAGCACATATTTGCTCACATGGCACTCGCACCTTGCAGAACCCTACCACACAACAATAGGCACTTGCTTTAGTGTCAAAAGAACAGTTTCTTAGGACAACAGTATAACTGTGTTAGGGGTGATTGGGCTATCTTAACAAAATACCCCCACACTGTAGAGGGCTTATTTTGTAAGGGAAAGACAATAAATTGCTCCACGTTTGGGGGAATGTTCCGGTAAAATAACAAAACCTGTGTGAGACCTTTTGCAGTCCTTTGGGAACTGGTTTCCAGAGGATGGTATATTATAGAAAAGTGAAAGAGTATAGTTTGAACATCCGCGAGATTATCACAAAATGTTTAAAATTTGATTCGGTAGAAACTAGCCCGCGACTACGGCCCTGGTCGAAGCAGCCATTAGGCCTAAATGTCGGCTCAAAATAATGATGGTGCTATTCTTTCCTTTATTAAAATCTATTACTTGAATTATATCAAAAATGGGCCAAACTTACTTGAAAGTTAGTTGTGATCTACGGGGGAATGGGGAATGGATTAATTAACATCAAAATTATTATCACGCGGGATGGCAAAGCAGAGGGCGAGTGATGTGGTATTTTTAACGTGATTCCATGGAGCATTATTTAGTGGTGTGCACATCTACTAAGTTATTAGGGTGATGGGCTGGTCTCTAAGGGGTGTGCTATTAAAACGAGTTTATTTATCCAGATAAAAATTTATCCCGTTGATACTGAGAATAAACAATTGTGCAAAGTTTCTATTAAGCAGCGTTTTCCGGAAAATGCGACCAGCCGTCACGGACTGTGACTTTACCAGCTAAAGGGCATCTCCACAGGTCAACCGCGTTGTATTGCGGGCCGTGACCTTGCCGAACTGTCAGATCAAAGATGGCGGGAAAGCGAATGTCCTTAGTCTAATGCCAATTTTGAGTTTTAATTCATTGGTAAATGATTCTCCTGCAAGCCCAGCCACACGTCATGATAGGCAGAAAAGGATCAGGAGGTATATTACAGAGACATGTAATCGCGCACCAAAAAGTAAGACGGCGACGGAGAATCGTGATGTTGACACTTGACAAAATGCGTTGCTACACCCTGGTTACTAACGTCAACATCGCTGCGCATACTGGGATGGGGGTCAATTACTGCATTAGGTCTTTAGCCGGTATGTGCACTCTATCGGAATGCTGTGTGTTTCTATTGGCATTAACCGGATAATTTCTCTGGCATTATCCTTCCAAAACAGGGATAAATACTGGTGGAACTTTCATCGGTATAAGCAAGAAAATGCAGTAGGACGGCTGTTTCTATTGAGCCAAGTTAATCCCTTTTCTGGTTTAAACCGGAAAATAGGTCCCAATAGAAACACACCTTAAGACCTAATATTAATTAGCTTATGGGGACCCACAAGGGAAAAAAAACATCCCCACAAGGCTTAAAAATGTCCCCACAAGATACACACACACATGCACACAAATAAACAAACAAACAAACAAACAAACAAACACAATTTTGTATCTTCTTTACCTTCAGAAGACATCAAAGGAACCATGTACTTGATTATAAAGCCAAACACAGAATAAAGCCAATTGTCAGGGGGTAGTACATGCCAACCTAACAGCAACAGCGAATTCAAAACGGCATCAACTTCCGGGTGCTAGTCTGTTTCAAAGACTTAACGGTAGGAGGGCACTCTTACGCATATCGAACGGTTACACACAGACTTGACTAAAGACTAGGCCTGGTCACGAATATTTAAATCTAAATGACCGTTTTTGGAAATTACACTATTTTGCAGCGGGGTTAATCCACTAACCCAAAAAAAAAAAAAAAAAAAATTTCAGACAGTATAACAAAAACAATTAGAATTTTCATGATTTCTTATGTTATTTTTTAGAAACAAGACAAATTTGTCTACGGACGGTTTTTTCATTTTTTAAAAATAAATCTTACTTTTCGAAATATAAGGAAAAATGTCAAAAAAGTGTGATTTTTACTTTTCTTTTCCAAAATTTGAGTATATATTGGAGAATATCTTTAGTTAGAAATCGAAAAATGAAAAATTGAGAAAAAAAAAAAAAAAAAAAAAAAAGCCGTTTAGACCAAGCGGTTTTTGTGACTTTAAATGGTCAAATAGCTGTTTTAAATCGGCAAAAAATACAGCTCGGGATTGTCTGCAGTGGATAACCGTTGTTGGTAACTATAGAACACAGTTTAATGTTTAAAATGGTGCAAAAATCAGAAATTCGTGTAAAAACAAAAGCACCAGGGTTGACACTACCCTTAAGACCTAATATTAATTAGCTTATGGGGACCCACAAGGGGAAAAACATCCCCACAAGGCTTAAAAATGTCCCCACAAGATACACACACACATGCACACAAATAAACACACAAACAAACAAACACAATTTTGTATCTTCTTTACCTTCAGAAGACATCAAAGGAACCATGTACTTGATTATAAAGCCAAACACAGAAAAAAAAGCCAATTGTCAGGGGGTAGGACATGCCAACCTAACAGCAACAGCGAATTCAAAACGGCATCAACTTCCGGGTGCTAGTCTGTTTCAAAGACTTAACGGTAAGAGGGCACTCTTACGCATATCAAACGGTTACACACAGACTTGACTAAAGACTAGGCCTGGTCACGAATATTTAAATCTAAATGACCGTTTTTGGAAATTACACTATTTTGCAGCGGGGTTAATCCACTAACCCCGACGGATTTTGAAGTCAATAATTTTTTTCTTAAATTATCATGATATTACTAAGATCTTTTGAACAAAGGTTTAAGAGATGATTTTGTAATGTCACTGGGACCGAGACTGCCATAGTAAAATGCATGTAGCAGTTCCCCAAATTACCGTTTGGAAATCGCCAATGCCCAAATAGAGCAGATCATGTCCTACCCCCCTGCCAATTGTTATAATTCTGAGGACAAAAGAACCTATCAAAGACTATCGTTCAAAAGAATTTCTTTTATGTCAGGTCTTGGGAAGTATATTTATGATGCAGTTTTGATGCGACAAGCATGGAGCTTAGAATCTGATAGCTTGTTACCAAGTTCCAAGACACTTTTACCTATTTTGTGAACCATATGATGGAAAGAGGGGATTGACTGATGTATAGTGCTATGTAACCATGTTATGCATGATTGAATGATTAGATTTAGTGAAGAAAGAGGAGACAATGTCAATAGCAATTAAGGTTTCATTTTGAAATATTTGATCGCGGTAGACAGCCAGGCATCGGATTGGGATTCAAGGCAATCTATGTAAAGGGAAGATGTCAGACGGGATGCGAGAGGGGGTAAAAGGATCAAGTAAATTGTGTGTTTGGGTAGAGCCAACATTATATTACATGTTGTTGGATGGATTTGCCTTTCTCAATATGATTGAGCGTAATGTTGAGTTAGGAATTCAATCGCAGTTGTCGTCCTCGTTGGCTGGCTCCACAAACCAAATCCCTGGTCCAATTTTGCCGATTGACTCTTGCACCAAGAACCTTAGTACTTCGGTGAAAAAGCACACATAAAAATGCAAAGTAGGAACTCTGGAAAGAAATATGTGCTGGATAACCCAAACACCAGTGAGTTTATTTTCAGCCAGTACAGCGTGTCCCAAAATAAATGCGATCCTCTAAGTTGGTGCTATTATTTCCAAATTATTTTTAAATGTTTTTGAATTTTGTGTTATACTTGTATTCTTGCCCTTACCAATTCAAATGTGTTAGTGCAAAAAGCTTGTAAGTGCAATAGCTGCCATGTGATACATCTATGTGCTGCCATATATTAGGATAGCTCCCAATTTATCTTTCCATGAGTCCTTTTCTCTTGAAATGGTTCTTCAGGTGACAAGTCGTCTGAAGAACCATTTCATTGCCACTGAACAAAGACTTCAAAGGTCCATGGCCCGATCGCTAATAGCCTCGTCCCCAGAAGCCCCCGATTTTACCGGAAGTGGTCAACATTTTGGTATCAGAAGAAAGCTACTATTTTTCTCATCTACCCTGTGAAATCCTAGAGCCAAAGGTTATGAGCGAAAATGTGGCCCATTTTGGTCGACCAATATTAATTTTACACAGTTCTCTATGGGGCTTACAAAATCATGTTTTTAGCTCTCGCATCAAAACGGATTGAAATATCGGTGCGAAACTTTACAGCTGGGGTTTTGGAGTGAAGGTCAATCTATCAAGATGAAAACTTCATATACTTAAATCGGGCCATCCCCCTTTAATAATACATTTGACTTTTTTTTTACAAATGGCAGCTATTGTACTTGGACTTTATTGCACTCACATGCCAAAATGTGTTTGCATGATTAAATTGATGTTGCACGGAGCAGATTGCAGTGTAGTGATCTGACACAATATTTCTGAAAGACAAGAACCAAAAAAAAAAAACGAGTGAATCTCATGCTAAATAAAGTTGCATAAAGCAATCTCAATCCATTTTATAATACGAGAAGAGTGCCAAGAATAACATCCGTTATCCTAGGGTATTATGCCTGGGGGAGATTTTTTGATTTCCTTTTATAAGAATTTACGGAGAAATAAGTTGTGTAAGCTACATATTGAAACATGTGGAACTCTCAAAGGTCATGGACTGCGCGGGAGCATAGCGATGCCTGTCACAGCAAATGTTGTTAAAGGCACAGTAATTTGCTAAATAAAACAGAAAAATCATCAAAAATTAGGTTTTGGCATGTCTATAACATGTATCCTAACATACCCTTCAAATGCTAATACCAGAAGGGCAATGTAATGAGGACAAAATTGGATATTTTAGTCATAGACTATGGGATGTAGACCAAAGAACGAACTGCATAACAAATTCTGTTGTCCCCATCGAGGGGTTAGCGGAAACCAAGTGTAAATTCATAATAAATTATTACAGTCATATAACTCCCGTCTGATTCAACAATCGGCCCATATGCAGAGCCATTGTTATATTGCCATGCAGTTGAAAAGATTCTA
The DNA here is from genome assembly GCA_023653785.1 of Ophioderma brevispina. Lineage (NCBI taxonomy): Eukaryota > Metazoa > Echinodermata > Ophiuroidea > Amphilepidida > Ophiodermatidae > Ophioderma > Ophioderma brevispina. The sequence continues at coordinate 7,807 of JAMKCH010005632.1, forward strand.
GTTGTCGTCACCTCCATGAGTCGGGTTGAGTAACAAAATACCCGTCCTCTTTCAAAATAACTAACCAGTTTACATTATAATATAGGTCGTTGACACCAAGTTTTCTTCTGAAAATGCGGTAAATTGAATGGAAATGAAATTAAGCAATAAGGTTACAGATTTAGTTGTGCACAAAGTTGTTAGGTCCCCGATGGGGACATTAAAACAATGACATAGAAGGACATGTCTGTCCGTTATTATCATTACTGTCCATAATGTAAAGCGTTACTATCACATGAAACCGAATGGAGATTCATATCTTTCAACACTGCCGTTTACTTCCTTTTCTGTCAGTTCTTTATTTGGAATAAGGTAACTTGTGAGAGTTCTACAGACTTTATCCTTCACTTTTAAGCTATTCCTGCAAATTTCAAATCTTTGGACTCTTTTGGATGAATCGCGGATAGTGTCTTTAATGTGAACATTATTAATGATATGTTTTTTTCCAAGGACAGGTTGATAAAATCTTTAATGAAAGGTACATCTAGAGATTCTTATACGTTGTTTTATTTGTGGCTCACTATGGGGCTATCTACAGGAGACATCAGATTTGCATTAATGGGGTATGTCCGATATCTAAATCTATGTGGATGTTTGTTGATCTGTACACAATGTAAATTTTCACGCTGTTAGAGCGCAAGTGTCGTGACATGGAAGAAACAAATCTATCACGTAAGTGCATGTATGCAGCGGGTAATGGAAGCCCGATTGTGGCGTTTTGACAAACAGCTCTGTAGGCCAAAGGTCAAACTTTTTGTATTTCGGATTTCTATGCTCTTATTCCCTAGAAAACGTGCTTTCTTACAAGTTTTTGCTCCTATTCCCCAGGAATACTGTGCATAGTCTCTCTAACATTCTTACTGTTTTTCAAAATAACTACAAATCAATTGTTCTGCCAAATCCCATTATCCAAATCGGACAAAACCTTGTGTGTGGGTAAAGATAGATGCAAGTACTACCCATGCACTGTGTCTTCAGTATTTGTGCATATTAATGAGCTCATTTACACACTTGCTCTGATTGGCTCATTACTACAAAGGTAAACTACAAGATCCCAGTGTCCAAATTTGATGCAATTTGGTATGTGGGTAGTGGTGGATAATTCCCATGCACTGTCTTCAGTATTCGTGGATATTGATGAGCTTATTTGCATATTTGCTGTACTGTAATGTACTGTTTTATCAATATCATTGATATTAAGTCAACCACTGACAGGTTATGTCAGTACATCCATGCCACTAAGATATAGGCTCTACTAGTTCGAGGTTACTCTAACTGGGCACTCCATATTGGGAAGTCGGCCCCGGGCTATGACTTGTCAAGCTAAGGCTCTACATGGGTTTTTATCATTTTTCCCGATATTCTGGATTAGCAAATCTCTGCTTATCCCTTTAAGCCATCAGAGGCTGCTGTTCTCTGCTAACTATACCCCAATATAAACAAAACAGAAGCAGATTGGACATGTTTCAGTTTCACCAATTGTGATGAAAACAAACGTCCTGGTGTGGCAATCTCATGATATTATTAGCCCATGGCCCCTGACACACATAAGACCAACACCCTGGCATTCCCGCTGTCCCAGTTTCATTTATCACCTGCAAACTGGCAATAATGAGTGTTACCACGAGTGCCAACATAAGACCTTAGATTTCAGGTTTATGCAGGTACTGATGCATTATAGACATAATGCTTAAAGGCTGACTCAGAGATTTCGAAATATAATTTGTTTTGAGTAGTAATTTAAAATAGTCATCTAAAACTATAGATAGTCACTTAAAATGCTCAATTCCAAAGTATGAGATGAATCGGATTTTCCGTTTTCATGCAGTAAACATTTATGCACAGTATAACAGTCCCATAGGATACCGTGTATAACAAAAATTCCGGATCCGGAATTTTATAACAAAGTTGTTATTTTCTATATGAAGGACTTCGATTTGAGCTTAGTTATTTCACACAGTGATTAGTAGATGGACAAGCATTATGTATATGCAAAAAAAACACAATTTGTTTGAAAAATGAGTGCGCCCTCATCGGGAAATCTCTGAGTCAGCCTTTAACTTTCCATCTGCACCTGCATAACCCTGAAATCTGAACTGTCCAGTTGGGAGACGTAGTTTGTTTGAGGCACCCTCTTCCCAATTAAAGGGGGATGGCCCGATTTAAGGATATGAATTTTTCATCTAGATAAATTGGCCTTCACTCCAAAACCCGCATTTGTAAAGTTTCACGCAGATATTTCAATCCATTTTGATACGAGAGCTAAAAACGTGATTTTGTAAGCCCTGTAGAGTACTGTGTAAAATTAATATTGGTCGACCAAAATTGGGCACATTTTCGCTCATAATTTCCAAACCAAACATCCTTTGGCTCTAAGATTTCACAGGGTAAATGAGAAAAATAGTAGCTTTCTTCTGATACCACTTCCGGTAAAATCTGGGGCTTCTGGGGACGAGGCTATTAGCGATCTGGCCATGGACCTTTAAGTTCAATTTGCTGTTCAATTGGTTTGATATTGCATCTTGCAGGAGATATTAGGGGAGTGATCAGGGGGCTGCCCTAGAGCAGTTGGGCAACTAAATGAAGGATAACATGATTGTGCTATGTATACCTTATATCTTATACCTCCTGTGAACAGTTAGAAGAATCATCTGGTATGAATGATGGAGCAAATTAAGATAGGCATCTGTCTTGATTTCTTTCAGACCTGGTTTTATGCCTGAATAGCTAGTAAATTAAATTCAAAGATCAGATGATACTTGGTTGAGTAACAGGTGTCTGGAATAGAATCCTGGGATGTTTTAGGATAATTGGATCTAATGTGTGGCTTTTTCTGATCTCCCAATGACTACAGCAGTGCAGACAATTATAGCGTATTTGTATGTATACGTTCAAGTACGTACATACGTCATCAAATTATAAAGAAATACAAAAGAATTTTACAAAATCCTCTCGGGATTCTCAGTTTTGAGATGAGAAAGGATACAAATTTCAGAACTGATGCCAAACATCAACAAATTCTATGTGTCAAAATTTTGATTTCATGTGTCGAAATTTAATTATTGAAAAAAATGTCACTGATGACGTCATATCAATTTTCTTAATATCTTTTATTTAAAAAAAGATACAAAAATCTGCCACATACATTTGTTGGATAAGCTTGAAAACTCTATGTAGTGAAGAATACAGCTTCAAAACTGTTAAAAATAACTGTTCGGGGAAGAAATGTTAATAAAATAACTTAAAGACACTATCAGGGATGCTAAATCAGCCAAATCGAAAGAAACAAAAGCATCAAAATCAGGATTTTTGTGTATTGTTGTAACAGTTCCAGGTATCCTAACCATACCCTGCAAATGATAAGGGAAAGACTTCATATGTACCCCTCGTATATATTTACATGATTTTTTTTTACAAATTTACTCTAATTTGGCCTTTTGATCAAAAACGGAATTAAAAACAGCTAAAATAATAAACATTTTATGTGCATGTAAATATATGAGAGGGGCGGGCGGGTATATGGAAGTCTTGCCATGATGATACAGAAGCAACCTAATAAGGACGGATCGGAGATTTTAGTCATTAGTGTCCGAACGGACATACTACACCACGTAATTGAATGGAGTTATCGTATCTTGGAACACCTGCCGTTTTCGTACTTTTCCGTGCTACAGCTGGAAAAGGTACTATGAGAATTCACAGACTTATCCTCAATTTGAAGCTATTCCTGCAAATTTCAAATATTATTCAAATCACTCGATAGTGTCTTTACTGTATTTCTTTAAAAAGTTGCATTGCATTGTGACGGAAATGTACGTCTGTACGGTACTGTCGTATACGTACTTATACGTGTCTTTGGACTGTGTAGTATACCATGTTTATTACCCTTGGCTAAAAGTCAACTTGAATTCGATTGGGTTGTCTGTGATTTCACTTTTCCCAGAAAAAGTGTGAATGTGTGGTCATAACTGATACAACTTTAAAAAGTCCCAATTTGTAAGTTTCCTTTTTAGCTCCATTTGGTAATTCAAATAAGTTTCATTGATTTTTTGTACTATAAATAAATCATGTAATCAATTTTAGGTTTACCACCAGTACAAGTGATTGCCACCGTTCAATTGGGCTTATTACACCAATCTATTTCTAAATCGAAGAAAATGCCTACAGTGTTCAAACACATGTTTTTTTTTCACTACTCTAAGTTGATGCTAATCTCAGTTGGAATTCCGTAGTCAAGATTGGAAATATTGAATCAATTTGACTTTTTCCTAGTGGGGCAAAACATGCATGTATATATTTCTTAACGGTTGCAATGAGAGATTTTTTGGCACGCATTGCTATTATTTGTCATATTTAGTGATTTCATATAATAGAGCCCCCCCCCCCTTAAAAGTTACCTACAAATTTTTACCTGGATAATGTTTCCCTATATATGTTTTGGGTGTATTTTAATGTGTAACATATCGGTTCTTTCAATGGCCTAGATATCATTTGCAAGCAAAATGAAGAAATTTCCTACTTTGTGAAATGTGCAGTGCCGCTTTAACACCACCACCACCACACCCCTCCATTCACCACCTTAGAAATGATAGAAATGACACCAGCCCATTCATCGCGAATCCAAGGCATCAGTAAAACTGAACGCTCAAACCTCACGGCGTTTGAAAGGCTCATTTATTATAACAAAATGAGAATAAAACAAAAATATCAACGGCGACACCACCTTTGACAACTAATTTGGAGTCTATTTATTGCCACTAACTACATCCTGCTTGAATTTGATGACCCAATTTTCATTGCGGGCAAATCTGATTTTCATGAAAATTTAGTTTACACGTCTTTCTATGGGAAATAGGCATATAGAGGGCGCTATGACCATACAAATTCTGACCTTTGTAGGCCATATGGCAAGATTCACGCAATGGGTTTTCTGCTTTTTGGGAGGTAATAGCTCTTGAATGTCCCTACTTAAATATCATTTGTCAAATTGGAGCCACTGCTTAAAATTGCTATAAAATAAAAGAGCCAATTTGCATGGGTCAAACAGCTGTGACCTGGCTACTTCAAAAGAATACGCGGATTTTGGGTTCCTACCGGAAATCATTTTGTTCCGAAATCTTATGCATTGTGGATAGGAATGCACCAACGATGTGTAGAGTAGAAAATATAAATAGCGCATATATATTATATGGTGTTTTGTGTCTACGGTCATCACTCCATGCACGTTCACGGTTTAGTGTGCTTCCTTTAAACTACGCGCACATTTTGTGGCGCAAAAAATACAAGGCAATCAAAGAGTACATGTTACTGTAACTCTGAAAAAGGTCAATTTCCATTTCTACAGGGGTCCAAAATCAGAATGCTCCATTTGGTTAAAAACTTAAAGAAATTGTACCACTTTAATGTGGCAAATAATGAATAGTTTGTAGCATCTGTAATGCATCAGTTTCAGCTATGGCTCACAAAATATGGCATGTGCCATATAGTCCCATTTGCATTGACCTGCTTTGACCTTTATCTCCATAAGTAAACATTTTTAAATTAAAATTTCAGAGTTATACTTTTTGGGAGTCCTCGTTGCATCAGGCCAATAATTTCAAGCATTTAAAATATAATCAGAGTACATTTCCCAGTCGACCCCTGTACAAATTGATATTAGACCTTTTTTGCAACTTTTAGCCATTTTTAACCCATACCTAAAACCAATGGTCATAGATGGTATTACAAACTATACATATCTTTGGAATCCTTGTGGAGCTAGATGGACACTATGTCATACATTTCAACATGATTGAAGAATTTAAAAGTTTGACCGCTGTGTAAACTTAAATTATCCCCTATTGAAAAGTGATACCACATTGACACCATTAATACCCTTGCATTGATGTAAGAGGTCTTGTACTAACTACTAAGGTGCAAAAACCTTAGATGTGTCAGGCATGAACGAATAAATCAGCTGACCCTATGATATTTCTTCTCTGCTCTAATAGTACAACATCCCCTGAACTACAGTCCGAATTAATAATTTGATGGACAAACGAACACACGCGAGCATGGACTTTTTTTTCGTTAGCCAGAGCACATGCACCTGGTTTCGCGATGCATAATTGGTCCGAAGAATGGCGCCAAACCTCATCAACAGCGGAGCTTTTGTTTGCATTTACATCGGGCCGTTCTCTGTCCAAGTCATTTTTAATAATCCCAAGGTGAGCAAAGGTATCCAAATCTGGACTAAAATGGGATTTACCATCCTATACTGTGAATTGGCTGCACATTTAACACTCCCCCCACTTTTTTGCCCAGTCAAAATGGATATTGAAAGTGGTTAAATCATGTAAAACCAGTTGAAATGGTTTAACCATCAAAACCTGGTTAAAACTAATTAACATAAACAGTCCAAGTAATTACTGTCTTGACAGAGTAAAAAAATATTGATGCATGCGTCGGAATGAGCGGTGTCCTTTCAAAGCAATTCAGATACTTGAAATAAGAAGGGAAGGTATTGTTAAGGGGCATTTCGTGATCCACAACCTACCCACCCCCCCCCACCCCCGACTTGCCTAAAAAAGTTAGTTTTATATCATCTGAACCGTTAGCGTTAGTAATCCATGGGTATCAAAATCTACTTGCAAAGTTCGGTCGTATCTGTAAGATATTCACAATTTTTTATTTATTCGTAAACGGACAGAAATTACAGCACAGTGGCCTATGGTACTGTGGAAACAAAGAATTGCTCATAACACAAAACCTCAAGATCGGAATAACTCAAATTTTGTGAATAAGCTTTTCTCAAGGATATTAGTGAACATAACTAAGAAACGAAGGTGATGGAATCACAAAAACACCTTTAATGGTGATTTTTTTTTGAGTGAGGTAAAGTATGTTTTGACCATGCATGCATTTTGTTTTATGTATTGATCTTGTTTTGAGATTTGTACATCATCTTAAACTCGTAAGGCATTGTGGGGTCTAATGCTGCCTCCAAATGAGTTGTATCTCTAGAAATTTTGGTGTTTGTTCTTTATGTCCAGTAAAGACAAAAATTACAGACATTGGTGTAAGGAAACACTAGGAAACAAGCATTTGCTCTCATAACACCTACCGCAAGAGCGGAATTGGTGATGTTGGAAGGAAGCTTTCCTAAGGATATATAATTGAACCAACAAACGCTGCCTTAACATGACAGGCCCCTTAAGGTGATGGAATGTGCTGACAAGATTATTTACATATGTATGTACCCTGGGGGGAATGATCTGTATTGCAGCTCCAGACTAAACGGTGTGAACAAGTTAATTGAGCCACGCTTGTTGCCGTGAAGAGCATGTAGAGCATGTTTGAATATCGCTGTTTAAGACTACATCGGTCCCATGTTCACTTGCTGGATAATTACCCAAATCGAGGTGACAGTGCTTATGGGCAACTAAATTGGTCTGAGATTGAAAAAATGAATTCATTAGATTGGGCGATGCATAGCTGAGGTAAGTTATTTAAAAACAAGTTTAAATCGTATATGTAACTATACCATTCTGATGCCGTCCACTATAGGAAAGCGATGGACACTTTCTGGACTGACACTAGAATGATATATATACTCTGCCACCATAGCTTGTTAACTCAATTGATAAAGAGCGGTGTTTTGGTAATGTGGAGGTTGTGGTTGCGGTACAGCCGGGCGCACATTCCCCCCCCCCACACTTAAGTGTGCTGGCCATCTTCCGGGAAAGACGAATAAAATATTTATCCTTGTCTACCTGGAGAACTAAGTAGTTATAATTGCATTTACCCATTCTGTTTATTATCGTGAACGAGCATCAAACATTTAATTCTCGGAATTCACATGAAATATTTAATGCCAGTAAGAGACTTTTCTTTGCAGAGCTTGTATCTTGAACAAGCTACAATCTCGCCAAAAAGTCCTTGAAACACCGCACACATGTTTTTTGAATAGTGTAGTGATGGATTTTATGAGAAAGCTGGTACCTTAGTATACTTTTTCCTTCCCCTCTCCCCATCGTTCAATGTTGTAACACCTTGGAGAGATGCCGAGTGCATTGTAGTTTCTCAACATTGCATGGGGGAGTGGGGGAACGTTTAGCATACGTTCTCTAAAGTGTTCCAGTCTTTTTGCCGAGGATTGTAGGTACTATTAATGATCGCGGTAAATAGGTCTGTATGATAATTGCATTTATCAAAATTGTATTGAATCAACAGTTATAGTATTGTATTTTTTGGTTATATTTTGTAAATCCGAATTGGTCATTTACATTACTCTATGCTATTATATTTGTACAATGTACCATGTAACAGGGCCTTTTGAAGAACAGAACAAATACTGAAGAGGTTACCCGGGTAAAGAAAGAAAAACAAATATAAATGGATAAATAAATTAAAATGGATACATAGTGAATCTAATGGTACTATCATATGATATCGTCATTCAACCCAAACAGCTCCCACGATTTTCCTTCAAAATATTTCCATAAAATAATGGGAAAATACATAAAATGGGGGGAAGGGAAAACGAAAAAGCTCAGCAATTTTGAAAGACCAAGAGGGAGGGATAGAAAAAAGAGGGAACATATCACACAACCCCTACAAAACAATAGTGGAAAACAACTTAGTACCACTTAGTACCATGTCAGAGAATTAAAATAGAGCGGTAAAGTGGTTGGGTTGGAGTTGGGAAATGAGGGTTTTACTGGATATACGTTTGAGGAAGCGAAAGATTTTCAAGCTTAATGCTTATAATGTGACAAATGTGGTGAAATGCAGTGGGGGAGCTCGAGAATTTGATGGTGCAGTTGGAAAAAAACATTTTTTGGTCGTCTGTCTTCGGCGTATAGGTGGGTAATGGTAATATGTGTGCGACAGTTTTGTCAGTCAGTCTGTGTGGTGTGTGTGTTGTGGTGTGTGGGTGGAGTGGTGTAAAAAATGTTAAAACCCCACTTAATTGGACTCGCACATTGACCGATGGAAAGAATTTGTTATGTGCCACAACCCACCCTAGATGAATTCGCAGCCTCAAAAGAAATAAACTGCATGTGAAAGATGTGGGTGGCCAGAACATTTAATTCATCCCTTGACGGATGTTGTTTCCGATTTACTGTCAGGACACCGTTTTGATGTACCCGGAGTTGTTGATTCTTTGCACTTATGAAAGCCCATATTTTCCTCATTGTTGTCTGAAAATAAAGTCTTACAAAGAATTTTTTTCCAAGAAGAAAAACTGATATTTAATCAGTATTATTAAACTATTCGCACAGTGGTCTATATGGCATTTGAATATGCTTTGTTTTTCATAAAACCATGATCCTGGTTTCACATGGTACTTTTGTCATGAGTGCATGTGATTGTCAGACTTCAGAGTCAAGATTCAAGATTCCTTTATTCAGCATAACATATCGTACGTGAAAAAAACTGTATAATACAGTCTAGAAGATAATAAACATAATAAATAAAGGATCAATTATAAAACTGTACTAAGATGAGCAGGTGCGAGAAAATATGATATGCTAGGACCAGTAATGCCGACACCTGAGGAGGGCTTTAGTTATTATGGCCTCCTGCTAAATACCATAAGTAAATATACTCAATATTACACTAAGATTACAATAATGACACAAGTAGGGATGATATAAATATTACATAGGTAATTATACATAACAAGAAAACAAAACAAAAATCTAACTAAACATACACTTAACGGGAGGACAGGATACGGGTAAAATGAACAAGAAAGACAGACTTTTCAACATATCTTGCTGAGGTATGTAATACAATTACATAATGAGGAAGCGGGGTTGAAGAGGTAGAGGTGAAGAAAAAAAAGTAAGGAGTGAAGAGAGAAAGAGTGAAGAATAAAGTGATGGAGAGAAATAAGGACTGGGGAGTAATTTAATAGAATTGTACTGGTTGATGAAAGGTTTCAGTGAGTTTGAAAGTATTGTTGTTTGTAATGGTTGTGATGGTTCTGGGAGATCATCCAAAGTTTTGCGCCGTGATACTGAATTAAGTGCTTTTCAGAGGTAGAGTTTGGGAGGGGAAGATGAAGTTTGTCAGCTTGTCTGGTGTTATAGCTGTGAATTTGTCTGTTTGAGTAAAGTAATTCCTGAATTTCGGAGGTAATGATTGTTGTGATAGTCAAACATGAAGAGCGCTGTTTGAAGTTGGTTGAGGTCATCTAATTTAAGTGTTTTCAAGTGAGGAAATAATGGCGAAGGTGAGTTCTAGGTGAGTGCGTTTGTGATAGTGCGATGGCCATTTCTGTGTGATGTTTTAGTTTGGTGAGCAGTGAATGAGAGTGGAGGCCCAAATGATGTAACAGTAGCTAAGGTATGGGAGAAATAGGTGTTGGAAAGTCAATTTAGGGTGTAGTCTGGAAGGTGGTTTTTAACTATGTAGATTGTACCAATTGCGTGAGACGCTTTGGTAGTGACAGGTTGACTGATGTGCGTTCCATGTAGTGTCGTCGTTGTAATGAAACGAAATTGGTGAGGGTACCTGGAGATTGTATGGTTTATCTATTGTTAATTTGATGGTGATTGGTGTTGGTGTAGAGAAAAGCTGTAGTTAGTTTTGAAACATTGACGAGAAAGTTTGTTAGCCGAAACCAGTCAGTGATTTTTGCGTCATGATTCATGTATTTTATCCCGGCTACCAGGGTCCCCCCCATCTATACGGAGGGCGGCCTGACTGCTGGGGGGGGAGGGGGGGGATGGGAAGAGTGTCGTCGGGTGGGGTCAGTCCGCTGGTGTGGGATGGCCTGTCTCCCCTCCTGGAGGGCCGAGGTCTGACCCCTGTAGTGGGCGCATGGTGACGTAACGATTTGTTAAAAAGTGCATTAATGTTAGAGTTTGAGAGAAAAATGTTTGTGTCATCTGCCAATAAGATTAGTTTAGTGTGTTAGAGATGTGGTGAGGTCATTCATGTAATGATGAAAAGTAGGGGTCCAAGGATTGAGCCTTGAGGGACGCAACTGTGATAGGTTTGATTGATGATGCGTTGGAGTGTACATAGACTGATTGTTAGCGGTTAGTAAGGTTACTCCTGAACCACTCCAAGGCTACTCCACGGTACACGTAATGGGAAAGATTGTGAAGAAGAATGTTGTGATCAATGGTGTTGAAAGCCTTGGAGAGATCCCGGAATACCCCATGGGGTGGAGTTTATTTTTTAGGCAAGGTTGAGGTTAGTTGTTAGTTTAAGAGTGCCATGTTACGTTGAGCGTTTGGGCCCGAAACCGTATTGTGCATCGACAAGAATGTTGTGCTTATGAAGAATGTGACAGACTGTGTGTACATGATTTTTCAAGCAGTTTTGAAAGATGGGAAGAACAAGAAAGGGGCGGTAATTTGCAATGTTATGTGCGTGCTGGTTTTGTAAATTGGAATGACTTTGGCTGATTTGAGGTGATCTGGGAAGTTCCGGTGAGAAGTGAATTGGTTAAAATATGTGCATCAGAGGGGCGATATGATGTTATCATATGGATTGTTAGCAATTCCAGGATCTATCTTGTCGGTACCCACACTTTTACCAGTTTTCAAAGGTGGCGAGTTGTGCATTTCTTCTACAGAAGGGATTCAGAAAAATGGAAGTGAATGGTTTTTGGAAGGTGTTTATTAAATGAGTAATTGGAAGGTGGATTTTGTTCGCAAGTTTTTGCCCAGGTTAGTGAAGTGATCGTTGAAGGCGTTAGCTATGTCAAGCAGGTAAGTTATTGTGTAGAGGATGAGTGAAAAGGTCAGGGAATTTTTTAGGGAAAACCTCATGACTGAATGTGTTGAGGAATGATACCAGGTTTTGTAAGATCATTTTTGAGTTTCTGATTGTTTCTTGTTGTGTTTTTTCTTGCAATACGAATAATTAGTTAATTTGTTTTTGTAGTGTTTGTATTGTTTGGCGTGAAATAGAGAAATAGGTACATTAAAGTCAGAAAGGCACCTCTAACTTTGTTACGTGGTCAGCAGAACCCACTAGTCCATTGCATTCTATCAAAACCGTTCAATACCATTTTGACTTTGGATGTGTAGCGGCCCACCAAAGAGTGCCAACAAAGCGATCCTGGAATCCTCCTACATATGAAGCACTGTTAAGGGCAGGGTCAACCCTGGTGCTTTTGTTTTACACGATTTCTTGATTTGTGCCACCATTTTAACATCAACCGGTGGTTCTATCATTACAACAAAGGTTATCCACTGAGAACAATCCTGAGGCTGTATTTTTTTGCGATTGAAAACAGCTGTTGACCATTAAAGTCACAAAAAACTGCTGTCTAAACGGCGGGAATTTAAGCACACTACACGCCGCCAGGCGCAAGGTGCAGCACTGCGTCGCGTGCTGAATTTTTGCTGCGTAATGAAGCGGTTTTACGCGTGTTTTCATGTACTTAGCTGCGAACGCTCTTGGAAAAAACGAAAAATAATATTTGAAAATTGTAAACAAAGCGCTAATTTAGACCAGATGAAATTTCGATTTATTCTAATTTCTGGAGTTAGAGAAAAATATTTTGATTCAATAGTGAATAAAATGTATTTCTCACCTGACAAAACATACTCAATTTGAAGTTCAAAGATTAAAGTTATTGAGAAAGAGACAGCTTGAAAGGCGTGAAAAGAAAAAATTGTCACTTTGTACTAAAACACGGATTTTTCAAGTTCAATTTTGCAAAATTGGCCAAATTTTCAAACAGATAACTCAACAATAAGAAGTAAAAAGGTAAGGTTAACTTTCTACGAATAGCAATCGGTCTTCTCTAGGGACGGTTTCTCAATTTTTAATTTTCGATTTCTAACCTCAAGATATTCTCCAATATGTACTCAAATTTTGGAAAAAAAGGAAAAAGTAAACAATCACATTTTTTGACATTTCTTCTATTTCAAAGTAAGCTCATTTTAAAAACATTGAAAAAATCCGTTCCTAGACAAATTGTCTTGTTCTAAACAAAGAACATAAAGAAATCATGAAAGTCAAAATGTTTTTGTATGCTCTGAAATTTTGGGGCAACAATCGGTTTTTTAGTATTTTTCTCAAAACCGGAAAGTTTACATTAATCTGATGCCGATCTCGGGTTCATCGTCCAATTTTTCTTTCTAGAAATGATTATTGGCACTGCAATATTTGGCATACAAGTAATGTAATGACGCTTGCTGACAGATAGGTCCTGTTCACAAACCAAAATAGATCACATGTACGGAAAACCTCCCCATTCCTTCTTTTTTTATGCTTATAACACCCCTTTTGTCCCCTTACCCCCACATCTTTTTTTAACCCAACCCAACGCTATTAGTGTGCGCCGCCCGGGCCCCTTGCGGGGTCATGACATTGTGGCCTCTAACGAAATTAATCCTACTCACGCAAATTAGCACCCTTGAGTTCACAATTTGTATACATCTGTATATAACATTCTGAATAGTGCCGTTTTAATGCACATGGATGTTTGAATAAGCCACACAATTCACCATACAACGAAATTTTTTAATGCGTTACATGTATTTCAATGTAGGACCCAGTTTCACCGGCACTCTTTGGTGGGGCTGGTGTTATGACGTCTCGTATACGCCTAAGGTCACGAATACCTTTCAAACACAATAAAGAGCCTTGTGCCACAAGGTGATATGATTATATATAATAAAAAGGTTTTAATGATCTTTTACTTGATTTGGTTCAAAAGTGGGTATGTCCAACAACATTACCTAAATCAAAATTACACAATTACACACAATTTATAAATGATACTTAATGTTCAAAAGAGGCGTTGCAGTTCACAGATGATATGTCCTCACAGCGAAGACTTCAAAATGCCAGCGCACAAGTTCTACAAAATCCTCGGTGTATATTCCAAGGGACATCTTCTCAGTCCCTGAAGGTCTCATCTGGTCAGCAGTTCAAGGACACAAGGTGTTAAATTAAGCCCTCGATGATTAATAAACATCCACAGTATATCAGGCCAAGAGAATCACACACGATTTCTATATGTCCACAATTGGAATATATTTTGATTCCTAGCACTTTCGGCTTCAAAGACACAGTAGAATAATTACAGCCTCTCTCACATGGATTAAATAAATCTGGCACTGTGTGGAGCTCACATCTACCAGTGATTGTAGAATAAACTAGCTATCTTCTAGCAACTTGTTAGAAGTGGATGCTCGCAGAGTCCTGCAGTGATAGTATTAACTCTCACAGATAGATTCCCCTTTCTAACATAATCATTACATCATTCTTATCATAAACTAACTTACACTACTGACAATCGCGAATTGCATCACCCGCATTACATCACTTCATAGATAGAACTCTATTGGGGAATTCCCAGATCTTTTTCAATGTTTGATCTGTTAATGCAAAACAACTTCTAATCTAGCATCCTTGGAATTCCACCCCCATTTCCCCTATTGTGGCAATCTAACAGGTTGCACTTAGTCAAAAACAACTCTTGTGATCCCCTTTTCTCTCTTTTAAGTAAACAAGCGCTTCCGTGAGAAATCTTTTCTCAAATAAAATTAAGAAATAATATGTTTAAAGGTTTAAGCAAAAAATGGAGCTATATAACACTGGTCCTATTCATCCCAGTCAAATGAAAGCTAATGGACACTGAATTAATACTGTTTATTTTTAGAGGGAGTAGGTTTCAGAGAGCTGAACGAACTATTCGAACGGTCCATTAGTGTCTATAAATTGCTGATCAAATATTTATGGTTTTGTGCCCCTTTAAAACCTGGCAGGTTTTAGAGGGCTATGATAACAGACCTCAGTACCACGTGGGGCGTGAGGTCCCGTGCAACTAAATAGTTTTCTTTCATTTTCTAGTGATTTACTTTGTTGACATCATAACCAATATTAACAGTGGTGTCTCATATTTTATACTAACATTGGAGTGGCCATCTAGGCGAGACTCTGTATGTCCTACGAAAGGGGACCCAGCCCCAAGTGCGTTACCTCAGTCCAAATCTAAAATACGAGACATAGTCAGGGTTAAGCACCTACGGAAGAGATCGCTCTATTTATTCATTGGAAAAGTAATCCCCCCTTAGACCAATTGATCGTTTGCCTCACACATCAGTTCTCTCAAAATACATGTAAATAGGAAATTATGCATACGTGTTTGGCATTTTCAGTGTCCATTTCATTGATAACAAGAGCGAGATTATCCGGACAAAAATTATGTCAAACTCTGTTATTTCTTGAATTGAAAGTCAATATTCGCTGATTCCAACATTGTACTTGTGTTTTCTAATATATCTGATATGCAGACCATAACTTGGTCTTGTATGGGTTACCTTGGAGGAACTTGGACATTGTGGCAGGACATTGCCCCTATCCTGTAGGATATTTTTAGGGCCACGTTTGAGTCCTCGCAAAAACTCTTCTTATGACTGCTTTTTCTCTTGCGTGGACTGTGTAAGATTTTTACTCTGCTGTTTCTGTCCAGATTAATTCATATGGCCTCTGAAGGGTCACTGTGAAGAATTCCTCACATATGTAATTGGCAATCCCGGAGAGTAAATCAAGCGGCCATTCTTGTATATGTGTCCTTTTTCTATTAGAAAAAGAATCTGTGGTGGCAGTTAACTTGCCACCTTTAACAAATGCCAGGAAGTTTGTTTCAATGTGTACAAATACAAGACCATTTTTGCATATCTTTCCTTTTGAGTTTTTTTATCCAAGATGAATGGGACGTGTACAAGTCTGGTCGTACGTGTACCGAATGTAAAGACAACCAACACATGTAGAATTGTCATTAGACGTCTACACGAGCAAGAATATACTAACTTATTTTTCAGTATTATTTAATTATTAAGTCAAATTTTGACAGAACTGATCATGCCATCAGTAAAAATTAAAGGCCATGGCCCACGCTAATAGCCCTCGTCCCCAGAACCCAGATTTTAACCGTAAGTGGTCAACCATTTTGGTATCAAAGAGCTACTTAATTTTTCTCATTTACCCCTGTGAAATCTTTAGAGGCCAAAGGATGTTTGGTTTGAAGTTATGACGACAAATGTGCCCCATTTTGGTCACCAACGTATGTTTCTAACACATTACTCTATGGGCTTACAAACTCACTTTTTAGCTCTCAACACAAAACGGCTTGAAATATCGGCGCGAAACTTAACAGATTCGGTTTTATTTGAGTGAAGGCCAATCTTATTCAAGATAACAACTTCATAATACTAAATCGGTGCCATCCCCCCCTTTAAATAGATAAAATTCCATCCGGTGAGTCAAACGTTTACACTAGAGTTCAGAAAAATATTTAAAATATTTAACAAGTTTAGGAATGGTTTTTTATACATGAACCAATAGCTCATTATATCCACTGTCATAGGTAAAGTGAAAGTGTTACCTTTTCGCATATTGTGATCTGGTAATTAACGAAAGCCGCCAAAAACCATATTGACCATGGTTGGTACAATTCTTCTTTCTTCATGAAAACACCCAGCACAGCCATTAAGTTATCTGTCACCCAAATGCTATAACCTTAATATTGTTTTTTTCTAAAAAGAATAAAAAAAATAAAAAAAATAAAAATATTTTTGAATAATATTTCTTAACACTACAATGGCAGTAGCATAACAGGGGCAGGGGAAGGGGACGCATTGTCCCCTCCCCCATGGGTCTGACCAGAATCAAGCTTAAGCTACCGGGAAAGCAGGAAATGGGAAAGGACAAACGCAAAAGGGAGTAAAGAAAGAGAGGAAGGCTAGAGGAAGGATTGAGAGCAAAGGATAATACGATAAACGATAGAATGTTTGTTATGTTCATATATTGATTCCAAAGTCGCCCCCACCCTCTGATTATGGAGGCATTGGTTGAAAAAAATGTGGGTCCACCGGCTGTATGGCATAGGTGATGCATTACATATTTGCATTAAAGTTTCCGCAAAAGATATTGCACAATCTCGAACATTCATTGAAAAATGATGCTCAAAGTTTTGGTGTATAAGATTCCATAATTTATTGCTTCATAATAATGAAATAGTTTGCATGTTCTCTTGATATTTAAAGTTTTTGCACAAAGTATTAAATCAAAGAGTGTCATGATGTACTTGTTTAGGCTCATCCAAAGTCTCTTTGGTGACATATTCCACACATGATTTTGTGGACAGAGTGAAAAACAGGTACCTATCTTTAAGTTAGAGCATCACTTCTCAATGGCAAAGTTCAAAATCAAATTCAAAATTTCGCTAGTAGATGAAATAAATCTTCTTTATATGTCATAAGTCAATATCCTTCAGTAGATTTGCTCACTGCTGTAGAAAACGTAAACAAAACGAGTTTACATCTTTTTGACTCCCCTGTATGCGGCTTTTGAAATAATTTCCACTTAACGGAAACATGAAATCCCATCGGCCTGGTGTATTACATAGTGACGGATGTTGAATTTGTTATAATTTTTATAAAATTAAGGGAAATTATGCTAAAAATACAAAATTTCACATGCCATTTCTATCTTCGAAATATCTAAGGATTGGGATAACGCTGTCTCTGCTACAGTTACTATCTTCACGAAATAGCAGTATATGGTAAAGCTGTCTGTCTGCTACCATTTCTCTTTCAGAAGAGATATGGTTCATGGCTACCTTCTGCTACCATTTACAATCTGCAGAAGCTACTGGAATTGGGTTAAAGCTGTCTTCCTCTACCATTTACTATCTTCCGAAGATTTGATAGGGTTCATGGCTACCTCTGCTACCATTTACTATCTGCAGAAGATAGCTAGGATATGGGGATAAAGCTGTCTCTGCTAACCCTTTACTAGCTTCAGAAGATTTATAATGGGTTTAATGGCTACCTTCTGCTACCATTTACTTCTTCAAAGATAGCTAGGATATGGATAAATCTGCTGATCTTCTGGCTACCATTTACTATCTTTCGATATAGGATATGGTTCATGCTATCTTCTGCTACCATTTACTATCTTCAAAGATAGATAGGATATGGGATAAGCTGTCTTCTGCTAACCCATTTACTCTCTTCATAGAAGCATTAACCAATGTCCTTTGGCTATCTTCTTTCTGCTAACATTTACTATCTTCATAAGATAACTAGGACTTCAAAAGAGAGCCAAGACTTGGTGAAGGCTCCACCATGTACCATCTCAGAAATGTTGTAGGACATTAGTTATGGCTATCTTCTGCTGTCATTTAACTGACTCAAAGATTCTTTTGCTACAATTTAATATCTTCAAAATTTGCCAGGATCTTGGTTAATGGGTATCTTTTGTAACCTCACCATAAGGAAATCCCTAAAGGCTCAATGGAATGTGATTTTCAGTCTAATTCAGCACCTCGGTTCTGTTAAAATCATGTGATTATACTGTTTTTCTTACGGCATGATACCTACTACCATAATGGTCATTAAAAGGCGACTTCAGAGATTTTCCCTGAGGAATGGCAACCCTTATTTTTTCTGATCTCAAATTGTTGTCCTTATATAGAACATCCATATTTGTATTAGTTCCGGATCCTGATTTCATTTTATATAGTTCCTTATAGTACTTTCGATCCACACAAAAAAAAAAATAATCTTTACTGCTCAAAACGAAAAATCTGATCATCTCAACATTGTATTGAGTAGTTTAGGGTGTTGACTGGTTGAGTGACTATCTAATTTCGGTTAAATATTTTCGAATTCAATACATGAATATAAGTCAGGTCATGTTTCCTTGGGAGTCCTGCTACTGTGGTATCCTGGTAACCAGTGCACCCTTGTCCGCCATGGCCGGTTGGCGGCGGCTAAACCGTCACCCCATCGGTTTTCTTCTAAGTAAATCTGATGAGGAAGGTTGCTGGTTACCTGGTACCATGAAAAAGAAGGTCTACCTACAAGGGGCGTTACTCGTGGAAGCTAATGTGGCCTCCAAGCACATGCTGCCTTGCTGGTGGGCCATGTTGCCCAAAGACTAGGGCCACCGCTAGAAAACTGTGGAGTGGCGTCAGGAAGGGCATCCCGTCAATTATCTTTTGCTCCAAACAATCCTCACACAGCATATTGCTGAGTGTGAGGTGAATCGGCTGCCTCCGTAGCGGGGACAAAACTGGAGATAAAACTTTGGTTTAACTAACTTAACTAAGTCAGCCTTTAAATGTGCAACGAGAGATTTTGAAGCACCCAAATATTGTATCAAAATAGTTGGATTCCATATAGATTAATACACTCCTAGATTCTTGCTGTATTTGGTGACAGAAATGTCTTAAAAGAGAGAAAAAGGTGATTTTTGATTGCTAAATTCATATACCCATAGGCTGAATTCGTATTCGTCCCTCTAACAAAATCGAAATTTCCAATTTTTGGTACCAAAAAAAAAAACATTTCTCAGCTTAACCTTTAAGATGGGGTTATTTTTTGATTGGAAATCTTACATCAAGCAAAAAATATACTTTTCGATTTTTTTAGGGCCACTGAAATGTAAAAATCTCTCATGTCAACTAACTCATTTTTTAGTTTTACAAGAAAAGCCTTTTGGTTTGTCAGTAGTTGAACAGAATGAACCAGACCACATCCACATCATTCACATGTTTTTTTGAAATTCACGAACAAGCATATTTGTCCTGTGTTTTCTGACATTATAAAGAAATACACTTCATTTTACATGGAACCTGGGAAAGCGTAGGCGTATAATTGGTCAAGGTGAAGCGATATAGCATGTCGCAGGAGTTTTCTGGAAAGACAAGAAATTATTCTCTGTCAAAACCAAAAAATTGACCCATCTTTCTCTCTTGATTCAAACCGGAAACTTATTTCTTGTTCAATTCCAATTTTAAACACCTTTGTTCTGGCTTTCCGTACATAATTGATTATGTATACAGAGAGTGTGCATGCATTAAAAAAACGTATTTAAAACTATAATTGCCCCACTCACGCTTCTGGGTTATTACTCGCCAGGAACGTGCCTTCAGATCCCACACTTTGGAGAGAGCATGGGACCCTCTGAAGGAGCAGCAGCAATTATTCTTTTTGGACACTAGTCCCGTTTTCTTGCCTGCATCAATATGATGGTCACTGTGTGCTGTGGTCCGTGCCTTTCCCCACTTTTATTAACTGTTCTCGGCCAATTCTCCGTGGCCAGATCTCAAGTGTTTGGTTGCATTGTGAATCTTAGCATTTGACGTTTAGTGGCCGGAGTATCTGAAGTAGATCAGGACTTGCTGAAGTGAATTTGGCCGTGAGCTGATGGTCACTTAGTGACCAAACACTGGCCCTCGCTAAAATATTGAACTGTCCACTGCCAAAATCGCTGCACTAATAGATAAAACGATCATGCTTGTAAAAATTTTCAATTGTGCATGGTTTCTGGCAAGCCTCAGGAAAGGCTAATCACCTTCCGTGCACGTGTTTTTCCATCACTTCCGTCAACCGATAGCTAGCAAATCCTCATCACCTTCTGATGATGGTTCATTCTGTGATGCATTAGAGATCCGGAGAAATTTAACTCAACAGATGTAAAGTTATCATTCTGATAATTGACAGATCCACGCCTAAACCAAAATTGGGTCAATTTACCCGAGTTTTGGGTTTTCCAGGTTTTGAAAACCGAAAAGCAGAATTGGGCTATTCCATATTAAATCTATCCACTGTGAAGATACAGGGTCATGTTTGCTACAGTGGGGAGTATATTAGAATTGAAAGCCCTTTGTGGGATATGGCCAAAGAAAATAACCATGCGATGGCAGGAAACTAGTATACAATCTAGTTCCAGGCGTAATCCCCTCGGGGGTTTAGTCATGATGAACAAGTCAAGCAGGTTTCTGCATTGCATTGACATTTTTTGGGAAAATACATTCTCTGTTTATTACCATTCTATCTACTTAGTAACTTAGCCATTTCGCTATTTGTGTGTTTGTGGCTGCATTGGTGTAGTCCCTACTTTTATAGGATCAGATCTGTTCTAATGTTTGCACAATTCTAATTTCAGGCTTTTCCAGCATTGTCAAACTTTAAACAGATAAATGCGATGATAAATGTTTCAGTGTATTGAATCCATGTATGGAGACCCTAATGTAGCCAAACAGCAAAACAAAACAGATCAAAATGAACAAACATGCATATATGCATGCGTGCACGCGCACACACACACACACACAAAACAAACACAAAACAAATGAAGCAAAACAAACACAACACAAAACCTTAAAATGTTTAAAATAACAAATCATACCAAAAAATTTCAAAATTAACATTCTCAAAAAAATTGTAATGGGGACTATTTGGTCAGTCTGTGGGGGCATGTATCTGTTCATGCAAGCACAAACCATCAATCCCTTTTACAGCCTTAACAAAATGAAGGATTCATTTGGATAGAGTAAGAGAGCATGATGTTATCCTGATTTTTGTGAGAGAATACTATAGTTTCCAGCTGTAACCTCCAAGAAGGGGAAGTTCCCTGTTCATTTGCTTTGATTAAAGGAAAATAGGATTCCCCGGTTCTATTATTGCCAAGACAGTTATCTGTTTACACCTGTGTTATTATCAGAATGTGGCCTTTAAAAAAATCTGTTTAATCCTGTCATATGGAAATATTTTTGACAGAAAGTTTTACATTAGTGCAAAAATCAGAATTTTCATATTTTAGGGACACCTGTTAAGTGAAATCTCTCGTTGCACCTTTAATAAGACAAAGGCAGACAAGCCTCATCAAACCCTAAAATGAATCTAAATTGATAGAGCAATACAAACTGCATCGGGCCACTAAGCAGTTGGCCATTTGTATGTCTGGCTCGCTACTTGTCTGCTTGTCCCACTTGTCTACTTATCCGGATGTTAAGTTTAGGTGCCATTTGAAAAGTAAAACAAGTTTGTCCTTGAAGCAATTATGGGATTCCTCATAGGTTGATGAGGCCAAAGGTCACATTCAAGTTCAGGTTGTCTAAGGTCAAGTTTGATGGGTCCCGTGGCAAATACACAATCTCTATCAGTTCACATGTTTTTGATTCATACAAACAACAGTCATTAAACAACCTTTACAGTGAATCCGCCGCTCCATGATGTTTTTGGACTGGCAGAAAATATATCTTTTGATAACATCTTACACATTTCAAATTTTGTCGGGGTTGGGTTTTTTGATGTGTTAAACCAATGGTGCCTAAAATACAGGATTTCTTGGATGCCATCATGTACCACACAATCAAAGGCCTAACATGAAATGACCTACAATCCTGGAAAAAAGTCATTGGAACACTTGATGCAATATATAGAAACAGCCCCCATGTGCAAAAATGAGATCGCAAATGGGTAAGCCATCTTCCATTAGAAAGCAGAGAGGACTTCCCTTTACCATAATGTTCCCCATCAATCAATGTTGTGGGACTGCTGACAACATGACTGAGATCAACATCGCCTTAGGAATAGGAGAGAGGGGTGAATTCTTCCCCTAAATCCAGAAAAGTGTTCCAACCTTTTTTTCCAGGATTGTAGCCCATTTGTGGCTGTAGAAGTTGATGATGAACCAAAGTAGTGATGTTAGCTCAATTACAAAGTAAGTAATAAAAACCAGGACCTCTTCCCTCCCTGACCCTCGGCCAATTCTCAGGGGAGATGTTTTAGATTACCCCTGCGTGTCGGTTTCCCCAGGGTTACTCTAACCCCTTAAAATGTGGTATTATGATCAGATGTATTTGTACAGGTGTAGGGCTTCAAGTATAACCACTAACAGTGTTTTGTAAGAGAATGACCTAGTTCCTGCCATGGGAAATAACCATACCAGATGAAATCCATACCCCCCCCCCTCTGGAAGGAATAGTTAGTGCATACCTACCAATTCCGGGGGTAGGAATTCAGAGGATAGCCAGGGGTATGGAATTCACCATATGAAATTCAGGTATATACCAAAGTGAAAGAAAAAGTTTTAAGGCAATCTTCTATTAAAAGTGATCTCTACTCATGTTGTTCTCACTTTTCTCAACATTGCTTATCTTTGTGAAATGGTCTGGTGCATGAAGTTGTTATTTGCCTCTGGTCTGTAATTGACTTAAAGAACAATGATATTTCCCAAAAGAAGGGCCCCAAATTTTTCTCGAACCTAGGCTTTTTACATATTTGGAAGCTTACCAATGGTTAGATTACGATAGCAGGCAATTCAAAACAAGGTTTGGTTTTCTTTGCACCCTGTTTTTGTCATAAACCTTCAAACTTTCCTCGGTAGTGGTCACAAAAACCGATCCGTGAAATTGAGATAAATTCATATCCTAAAAAATCACCTCCTGTCAATTTAACAGCAACAACGCGGGCCATATTTCTTTTTTCTTACTCAGTGGTTAGCCTATAACGGCAGCCTTACAGACAACATAAAACCCATGTCCTTAACTCCACGGCAAGCTTTTGCAGCAGTACACACTGAGCTATTTGCAGTAGCTGCAAGATAGTTCTTGCAAAGTACACAGTTCTTAGGTATACAGTGATGTGGTTACTACTCTGCTGTACCTACCCCAATGGCTTACCCTGTATTGCCCACTAGGCCGGATAGAAGGTGAATGTTGTGTAGACAGTACCGGAGTAGACCACGGCTACATGTAGCTACTCCCCGGTTACCACAACGCATTTTGAGAGTGATGAAAAAATCATGAAATGAGGGCGCTATACATGTGTCTCTGTTTAGCATTTTTTGAACGTTTTTTAGGAAAAATCATTACGAAATTAAATCGGGGCATGATTCAAAAACCCCCTATTTTTATTATCAAAAATTTATAAAAAATCAAATATAATTGCCAAAAATATCTAAAAACAAAATTGGTGGCCCTGAGAAAATACAGCGCGCGGCTGGAGAGCCTCCTGTGTAACCAAAACGACGTAGCTACTCCACGACGGGGGGAGACCGCCGTGGTATGTACCACAATCCTCCTATTGCGGCAAAAATACAACGGAATCCTGGCCGGCGAGTGTCGTCTAGTGGGTAGTACGCCATGTCTACACTCGGTAGTAGCTGTGTGGTACCTACCCATGAAGAAATTGGCCATTATTCTATTTACAGACGTTATTAATCCAGATAAAATTTATATCCGGTTGATAACTGAGCAAGCCATAAGTCGAAGTTTCTATTGAGGCAGCAGCGTTTTCCAGAAATGCGACAACTTCATGGACTGTGATTTTACCAGCTAAAGGTCATGCACAAGGCCTAAACCATGTTGTATTGTGGGTCGTGACCTCGCCGAACTGCGCTGAATATCTCCCTCTCCCCATAGACAGAAATTACGCTTAAGTTGCGTTGCCCTCTGTTGTCCAAACGTGGGAGCGGGAGGTGCATTGTCAGGCAGTGGTTAAAATGTGACAAAATGTTCCCCGATTAGCAATCAGCACGATGATCAAATGCATTGCTACGTCAACAAGCTGCTGCTGCATGCTGGGACAGGGGTTAATTGCTGCGATCTTGTGGTGTCAATTTCCGTCTTTCACCGTATGTGCCTCTAGTCAACAACTGTGTGTGTCTATTGGCCTTCAACCGGATAATTTCTGCTGGCATTATCCCCCTTCCAAAACCATGATAAATGGACCGGGGAAACTTTTGTCCGTATAAGCAAGAAAATGCAGTAGGACGGCTGTTTCTATTGAGCCAATTTAATACCTTTTCTGGGTATAACCGATACAATGGTCCCATATAGAAAACGCTGCTTGTTTGTCACGGTAAATAAGTGATTTAACTTTGTAATATAACCTGACCTGCGATTTTTCTTTCATGCTGGGTGTAAAAACGGGGGTGTGAGTTTAACCCACTTATCTTACTTGTTTTAGTTCTGGTTTTTTTTTTATCTCTCTTTTTTGTCACTACTTCTCGCCATAAAACCATAATATCAAAAAAAATCACATTACAATCAGATTTCCCCAAAAATTCAGGGTCCCGGGTTGGTAGAAGACATGCAATTTGTTTTTCCTTACATAAATAAAACTGAGACTGACTAATTCCATTCTATCATGATCAGAAAGTTATTCAGCGAATTTGAACACAGCTTCTAATTTGGTATTTCCGTAACATAGTGTTCATGTAATTAAATCGGAGGGAATTATTGGATATGGAAGGCAAATTAACTTTGGGCGGCTATAAATACAAGTGTAGCCCACATTATTGTTAGCTGTCATAATAAGATGATTTAACAACACGTTGAAAGTATGATTAAAAATAAAAAGGGGCCCGGGGGTCCTCAATTTTTGTTTGGGTAGGGATTGCTCTGAGAGTGTGGAAAGAGCAACCCATACTATACCAATTTATTTTAACATTTTTTTTTCAGAAAAAGGTACACCAGGAGATGTAATTTGAGTCAAATTTAACATAAATTTGCCATTTTTTTTTGTGTCGCTTGTTGATGTCTGTTGTTGATGTGAAAAAGTGTCACATTTTGCCTGTAATATATCCGCATACTTTGATGGATTTAAAACCAAACTTGATCATAGATGCAACATTGGATCCCGCATTTGTTGATGCAGTCAGTCACAACCCAGTTCAAAGGTCACATACCAAGTTAAAGGTCCATGTGAGGTCCAGTTGTTAGATAGTGAGCTGAAAATGTAAAATTGGACCTTAATTGAAAAGAGTTGAGTTCAATTTGGTCCAAACTTATTCAAAGGTGCAACATATGGATCCCTCATTTGTTGATGCAGTCAAAAAGGTCACGTGCCAAGGTCAAAGGTCACATGCCAAGGTCAAAGGTCATATATGGACCCTATCATTACAAACCACGATGGCAGGCGCCACATGCGGTCCGAGGACCGTATGTATTTTTCCTCAGGCTGAAAACCTTTTTGATTCAGATTGAAGAAATTGGACTATTGTCCTACAATTTTGAAAAAAACCTACATCCCCATTTTTAGGTTGTCTGATGCAATCGGAAAGACCTTATGGTCCAGCATAATTGTGTGTCTGTCCAGTGTGTCAATGTTTATTACAATACCCCTTTTGGTTGACACTTTAAACTTTACTCCGCTTTTTAGTGCAGTGTGAATAATGTTCATACTTGGTATGCTTATACATTGAGACCAAGGGTCCATATGGACCAATAGATGAGGTCAAAGGTCATTCAGGGACATTAGGTTGTTTATATTGGTCTACACATATTCTTTGACCACTAATCGGATGAACTTATATTTGGACCACCCCCCGCTGTCCCAGTTTTTTTTTAACAAAACTAAAAAATTAAAAAAAAAAAAAAAAACCAGAAGGCTGAAAATAACACCCATATTTATGGCATGTGTGCCTGGTGATTTTGTGTTGATTTCCCCCGTAGTAAAGGAGATGGTTGTTCCAGTTTTAACTAAGGCGTGAATAAATCCAAACATTTTCATTCAGTGATATGCTTAAAACCATCCTACATAAGGCCAATTAATTGCATAGTTTTATGTATTTTTTGCACTTAGAGCCAGTTTTTATTCCCCATACTACATGTCAAATATTTGATGTGGAATACTCAAAAAGTGTTTGACATATAAAAATATACGTCGAGTTGAAAAAAGTAAATTACATGCTCTTAGCACAAGCAACTCAATGATTTTGTAAAATCTCATTGAGGTACCACCTGAATAGTATGTGTAAACTCATTAGTTGAAATTCTGTAATAATGCATCTGCTGTTTATGCTTTTTGTCTATTGTGGATATATTTTGACGTCATTAAAAATATTGAGGTCAAATTATTATTGACACGAGGTTATGGAAGTACAAAACCTAAATCATACCGGGGTGTGAAATTTCCTTGTTTAAGAGATTTCCCTCGTTTTTGAATTGAAATTTTGTTGGTGCCAAAATTTAGCTTTTTTTCTTTTATTTTCAGCCTGTTTTTTGGCATTTTTACTCCCTTTTTCTTTTTTGCCCCTTTTTCCTTCCCCCCTTCCCATTCCTCCTCCCTTGTTTTTTGGTGTCCATTTGCATCCCTGTCTATAATAATCATATTTTATTCAATTTTTGATTTTAATGGACCCCTCGTTTTTTTTCAAAACACCTGGAAAGGAAAGAGCCATAAAGAGAAAGAAAAAGAGACAGAAACATGGACATAAAGACAGACATACATTCAAACAAAGACAGAAAGACAACATATTCATTTAAAAAGGAAACAGTTTCAGGTTATTATTCATTTCATAATAGTGGCAAATTGGATCATGACTCCTCTGATTATAATTTTTACTGTTATCCTTACTACCTACAAAGTGGAGTCAATGGACCTTCCACAAATGTAATTACTAATGATACCAAACTTAAAACCCTCATCTTAACCTGAGCCTTTTTTGTACAAAACTCCCGAAAGAGGGGGGTTGACACACCCCCCTGTGATTCTCGTTACTGAAAACATCCGATTCCCTTTAATTTGGGACCCAAAGAGTAGTAGAGTTTTTCTTCCATTGGTACCAAAATAAGATACCAACACCCCATTAAGATGTCACAAATGACATATGTTGAGGAAGGTCCCGAAAATCCTGTAGAATTCGCCTTTAGCGACTCAAACACCCTTATTATAGCACTACAATGCTCCCATTATATATAACTAATCATTTTCCATCCAAATAGAGTAAAACACCACCGCGTGAAAATCTGATATTCCTAACCTTTATTCGAAAAATTGAATTTTCCCCTTGTATGTCTATGCTGACATGACGTGCGAAATTTATGACGTCATTTTGACGTAAATGTTAGGCATGTTGGTACATCATTTTGGTATAATGGAAGAGGAGGACCATAGCTATCTATTGGTACCAAATTTTAAGTGTCTGTGTATTTCCTGTGCCTGCACTAGGCATTGGTTTGTATTTCTCTGCCAAGGGGGGGGGTGGTTGCCACCCCCCTATCCATCACTTTGGGACAACCCGGGTCACGTACCTATACCCAGGTGGATGTTTGTTTTTGGATAAAAAGGAGCGCAACATGTCAAGTGACAATTACATTAATAATTTGGCCCCAAAAAAGGGGGTTTTAGCAAGCCGGGGGGGAAAAGGGAAAAAACCTGAAGAGGTGGTAAACCACCCCCCCCTCGGTAGACCAGGGTTAATTGTTATTTTTTAAAACAAGGGTGAAGCAAAGTTTAAATGCACCATTCGTTGGTCATATCAAAATCTGAGGTCCAACAAAGATACCCAACTTTTCACGACTATTTTCAAAAGTGGCATAGTTTTTAAATAATAGAAACCAGATATCTAAGTTAATTGGAGGTAGTTAGTTACAATGTCCTTTCAAGCGACCCAGCTGCAGCGTGGGACAAAGGTGGGAAGACCAATTTAACCAGGAATTCAACGACGAATTCTGACAATGGAGACCAAATTTAATATAATAACTGAACATCAGGACTGTGCATCGAATGGGTCCTGATATTAGGCACACCAATCCAATTTGAAACCCCCTGAGGCATAGGGGACCAAGTCTGACTAACACTTCCAGGACCTGTGCAGAGCTCGATGTAAAACTGTGGTACAAATTGATAGCGCTTTTTGCATATTTACACCAGTAATGTGCATTTTTCATATTATTTCATTATTTTTTTTACCTTTTCGGTTCGAAAGTCACGGTGCTTGAAAATCATGATTCCTGTGACATCTGGATTTTGTGTACTGTTATACATGCAGGTAAAAAATATAGCTCAACAAAATTGTCAGCTAATTTTTTAATTTCCCGCTAGCATAAAAAGACGATCCACAAGTTACCGCCTAGTCGGGTAAGGTTCCTTTTGCGGGCCTGCTGTACTGGTATCCTGGAAACAGACTACAATGTACCAGGGCTGAGTAGTCGGCGGCTAAACCATCACCCTCTTCAGATTTCAAGGAAATTGATGAGGAGGGTTAGTGGTTACCCTGGTAGAATGAAAAAAAGATCTACCTACAAGGGTGTCAGCTTGGAGAGCTAATGCGGCCATCCAGCAATGCTGCCTTGCCACGATGGGCTGGTTCCCCAAAGGGCAGGGCTAGGCCCACCGCCGAAAAAATGTGGATTGACGTCAGGAAGGGCATCCAGTCAATTATGCTTTGCTCCAATAAATCCTCACCAGCAGTATTGCTGAGTGTGAGGTGTATCCGGCCACCCCCGTTAGCGGGGACAAAACACCGGATTTAAACCTTTGGTTTAAACTAAACTAACTAAAGTTTACCATATTAAAATTTTGATCCCATAGAGTTGCAGGCTTACAGATTTGAAAGAGGGTAAATTTAGAATTTAATTAAAAAACTACCATTTCTAGAATTTCTAGTAAAATTCTAGGTTAATATCTGACACTCAGTGATGCCCCGACGTGTTTTTCACAGGGTCTGTGAAAAAATCTAGTCAGGTCAAGCTTTGGACATAATGGTGTTTAGGACCAAAATGAGTTGCTTTTCAAGGTCGCATACAGCTTTCATAAATTCTTATTGGATATCAATTGAGCTACTTCTAGGCCCAAAAACTCCAAAGCCAATTTCAGAAGTAGTCGAGTCAACCCAGAGGTGTTTTGGGACTGTTCCGCACATGTGTGAATACCAATTCTTGCCCAAATGTAAGCATAGTTTCCACTTGCCTTAATGTGCCAGAGTCCATTGCCAGAGAAGAGTTGCTTATGACCTCCTTGCGCTAGGAATACATTGATGTGTCCCTGGTTATCTCCTGTTGGCTAAAAAGAAAAGAAATAATAGTAAAAATACATTCCAAGCCTTTGTAATATCACAAAACAGCCAATGAGCAATTTAGCCCACAAGCAACGGGGGCATTTGCGAAATGGCTAGTCAAGGTCATGATATTGTGCGACTGGTCAGTCATGGACTCCATGTGGGAACGTGCGCCAATTTGACACTGGGACTGTCTGAAGGTTTGCTTCTGCTGAAACGAGGTCGTGTTTCAGGATAATCGAGCAATAAGCCTGACAAACAAGCTTAAATTCAGTCTATCCTTTTGTGAAATTCAAGTCATTAGATGTTCCACAGGGTCAGTGACATTATGATACAAGTCCCTCAAAGATCCGGCTGTTATCCTTTCAAAAATCATTGAAAATATCCTTTAAAGAACTCAAGGAAAGCTAACTGACTCCAGCAATGCAGTCGACACTTCTGGGGCCATGCCCAAAGGAAACGGCATAAAGAAAATACGGCTATGTCAATATTTTGACAATCCATCACAAGTGGATTATTTTTGGTTGAAAAAATATAAAAGTATGAAATCTATTAACATATCTGAAAGTGAAAATGTTGGCAATTAAGACGGGAATTCGGTGGATATGGTATGGCCCAGCCGCACCAGATTTAGTTAATGGGGCTCTTAGATTGAATGATTAGTATCCCAAGAGGGCACTAGTACAAGCCAATGTAGAAGACTGTAGGGAGAAGTGTAATTGAGTTATTTTGAAACAGGCAGCATTGAGTATATTAATGGGAAAAGTTAGAGGATCATGATAGTTCATCAAAGCTTTGGGGAGATGCTGTTCTAGATTTGGTTTTAAGAACTGGAGTGAGTCGGTCTTTGTTGTGATGTGTGTTGTGCGAACGGTGTTTAAATTATGGTGACTAAATTGCAGTCACACAGTCACATATGTATGACAAAATTGCCAAACCAATCAACAAAACACACATAGTGATGTTTAAACACTCAATTAATGCACAGGACGCACACCACATTCAGGGCACAACCCGCACGCACAAAACCAGAGGACACGAATTGTACACATAGCTCATACTAAACGATTTTTTTAATAAGTTCAAAAGCTGAGATACCGAATTTTGGGTTGTTGCACCCAATGGCTGATTTTCCATATGTTACAATCAAGGCGGGTTGTCCTCCTGACTAAAATTAGGTGTGCTTCAAAGCTGCACTTTAGACATGTCCTGTCCATTTCAAAATGGCCTGCTGTTTGTTTTAAGGCCGAAAACTGCCATTATGATTTCACTATAGATAGAAAGTTTTATCCAGGACATAACAAAACCAAGTTTTTACCTTCCAGAAGTGGGCTTAACACTACAGTGCTCAAGTGATCGAGATCTCGATCAAACATGTGACAGGTATTATAAAATGCTGCCTTGTGTACATAGGAGGGTTAAACATCTAGTTCTTCCGAGATTGCCCCAGCAAGAGCATTTTTCAGGCTCGGGGGGGGGGGGGGCGGCAAGCCTCTCTGTTTCATATTAGCAATTCACAAAAAAGGTTAAAAAAAATTACAGCAAGACGGAGGTTACAAACCCCAAACCAACTTTGGGTGTTTTGATGTGGGTCGGTCAGGGTGTTCCCGTGACATACATACGACCTCGTCCTCGTTCGTTATTGCATACAAATTCAGAAAATAACCCCTTCCAGTGGAGTTGATTCTGCAACTCCACGGTTTTGGAATACAGAAAATTCCCGTGACAACATATAAAAATTCAGATTTCGTCAAAGATTTCGCTTTTTCGTGTTAAAACCAATGCCGAAGTCTGAAATTGGGATTTATTTGGCCGCCCCTCCTGGCATTTTCTCACCCATAATGTGTTCTTCTCACCATTCCAATGTTTAATGTAATTGTGCAGTTGTGTACCCAGACCTAATTTCCAGCTTTGCGACCTAGTGATCTCCGTTTACATCATGGTCTCTGGAAAAGGTCTCGACTACAACCATGGTATTCAAGATGCGTAATTTCTGAGAAAATAATTAGAGAATAAAGGTATGATTTTGGGAACGGTACTTCTTTGACGACGAATGAACCCAAGGCGATACCCTTATTTTAAGTGGAAGAACGAGGACGGAGGCCGAGTTCTTCCACACAAAATAAATAATGGATCGCCGGGTTCAATTCGTCATAAAGAGGAGAAAAAAAATACCGGTGGTCCCAAAATCAGACATTTATCTCATTCTTAACGCTGTATCATTCAAGGGTCATCTTTAACCCCAATTGCGCTGCGTTGCGTCTTACCAAATACACCAAGAAAGGACGCCACCACCCGGTGACAAAAATCGAACAAAACCCTTTAAATGCAACGATCATACGCAATGAGATGCAACGTTGGCAGGTGCGCGTGAACGTAGCAAAACGCGGGTATGACGGAGTGCTTCAAACTAAAAATAACATCCATACGCAGGCGTACTACCGGGTTCAATTGTCGAGTTCAATTGTCGAATTGAACCCGGGCATCAGCCCAATGAAATTGCTTACTTTCACAGCTGTTCAAGAATGTAAATAAAAGAAGATATTGTAGTGTTGGACAAATTTTGTGCCAGAGATCTACCCAAATCCATTTGTGCTGCTCTTTTCAACAATGTTCAGCATAATGGGGGGGGGGGAGGGGGCATTATCCAGCTCTGATGTCTCACCCCACCTCAACCCCAAAAGTCACGAGGTACCACCCCTGTGTAAAATTTAATAACAATGGACATTGAATATGTTGATGTGCCTTCAAGATTGCTTTATTAAAGTAAAATGCACCAAAATTTTGAAATTACATTGATTGATGCAATAGTTTCTTTGGATTCTGTGTAGGTATTATTAAATTCTAGCTCATATGCAGTGTTATACACATGCCGTCATCCCACACAGTGATAAAGGAGCATGTTTAGTTTGATAGTCACTTGAAAAACATCCCATTTTTAGGCAACCATTTTATTTTGATTCAAACAGTTGGCATCAAAAACATTTACAATTTTTGGCAGATTAACTGCAAAAGTAATCGCAGTTTAATCTTCGCAAAGTAAAAATTAAAGCCACCCAAAACTGTTTTGATAGTATTAAACATCCGCCAGCAAGTGGTTATTTTAAGATTGTAGGGCGCGTATCACATTCAGGATTGCTTTCAAAATGAAAAGCCAGAAGTGGTGAGATCCTACGTTGTGTTGTTTATCCACCTCTTTGCCATGATTAATTTGGTGATAATTCCGGGTATTGGTGACACCATCCATCCGCCAGCGGTAACCACTTACCCCGCTGATATTTACATATGTGCCTCAGTAATCAAGCCTGTATTCCCCATATAGCTTTATCATTTCCTTCCCCGTCACTGTCTTAGATCAACACTTGATTTGACGCCCAATCAGATGCACAGCCCATGGTGCGTGATGTACAAAGTGCAGGCTCTGTAGTGATTGCAATCCAAATCCCACTCACGGCTAGGGAAGGAAGCCGAGCAAATAGGTCAAAAAACAATGTGCGAACAATACTGATAAAGATGAGGATGTTAATAGGTTACCTAGTGTGGCAAAGATAGGTTACTAGATAAGACACAATTGGACCGTCCATTTTGTGACGATTTTATATTAAAGGGACGGCAGTGATAGTGCAACCAGGAATAAACAGGTGGAAGTTTATTTACAGTGTGTCTCAAAAAACTTGTGCTTGATTCTCATGACTTGCGCCCTCTTTGGGATTACTCAACCGTGAATTTTTAGTTGGCATATAGCCTAGTTAATTGTCCCCGCCGAACGAAGTTCGGGAGTGGATATAAAATGGGCTCCGTCCGTATGTCCGTCCGTTCGTCCGTATGTCCGTTCGTCCGTATGTCCGTCCGTATGTCCGTCCGTATGTATGTCCGTTGATAAAAATGTTAACCCTTGAACATGTGGGTATCTTTTTTTCTGGATGGCTAGAGTAGCTCAAACGTTGGTATATTGTAGGAGGGGATTACCCCTGTCTCACCTGTAATTCATTCCCACGGGTTCCTCCCCTGGTCTGTCAGGGGATAGGGGAAAAAAGGTCAAGGGAAAAAGGTTCAATATTGCACAGAAAATGTCAACATTGTGCTAACAATTTATCTGGAGTTCAATAACGGCTAGAGATGATGACTGGTGGAAAGAAAGCAGGTTGATGAGCGTCTCAACCGATTAGGATTTTGAAGTTGTAACATATGCTAATTAAGTATCTAATTTGCATAATTGATGAAAGTTTCCCCGCAAGGCTTGTGTACAAGTTTTCTTGGAGTTCTGTAAGGCGTAATAAGATATAACTTGGTGGAAGAAGCGGGCTGAGGAGTTCTCAACCTGATTAGATTTTGGGCAATTCTTTTTTAGTTTTGGTGTTACCGTGGGTCATTTCTTTGGGTTGCAAGCCTGTTGACATTTCTTGGCAAATGTGATTGGATAATATGCAAAATTCAATGTTCGCCGCTTCAGACCCCGTTATTGGGTCCCCAAATTTAAATTGTGGTCACCATGATTTTTTCAAATATAGTGTTGCCAAATTGAGTAAATTTATTGTTTTTTACTAAATTTAGTGCATTGTCAGGGATTTTTGCATGATGGCATTTTCAGATTTCTTGGCATTTCTTGAGTAACAATTTCTTTCCAAGTTTTTTGGCAGCTAGTGATGGGCCAAAAATTAATGGGGCTGGTGCAGTTTTTGTTGTCACCTAGTGATCGCGATATTCGGCGGAGACATATTTTACGCATCGCGTAAATACGAGTTCGCCTTGTTATCTTCTTATCCTGCAAGAATTAGAAACTTCCATCAACAACTTATGCAAATATCGCCAGTTATGCAAGCTCATACCGTTTCAAATTCTACCAATGGGATTTACACAGTTAAGGTGTGAAGGGAAAAAAAAAAAAAAAAAAAAAACAATGTGCGAACAATACTGATAAAGATGAGGTGTTACATTGCTAGCTAGTGTGGCAAAGATAGGTTACTAGATAAGACACTTCTTTTGGACAGTCATTTTGTGACGATTTTATATTAAAGGGACGAGCAGTGATAGTGCAACAGGATAAAACATGTGGAAATTTATTATACAGTGTGTCTCAAAAAAATTGTGCTCTGATTCTCATGACTTGCGCCCTCTTTGGGATTACTCAACCGTGAATTTTTGTAGTTGGCATATAGCCTAGTTAATTATCTTCTTATCCTGCAAGAATTAGAAACTTCCATCAACAACTTATGCAAATATCGCCAGTTATGCAAGCTCATACCGTTTCAAATTCTACCAATGGGATTTACACAGTTAAGGTGTGAAGGGAGAAATACTTAAGCTGAGCATTCAGCCAATAGCTCTCTTACCATAAATTGTACATTGCAAAAACTATACACAGAGGGTCCTTGCGACAAGACAAACTATTTGGTATGCCTTTCAGCAAAATTTGAACATTGTTATAGTTGATCCATCGTACAGGCACATACGCAGAATTTATTTGGGGTGTGAAACATTGAAAGAAGTGGAAATTTTTTGGGATCAGTGGTCTACGCTTGCGCAGATATTTGCATAGAGGTGGACCTACACCCCCTCCTATTGTCCTTTGGGATTTTTTGAACACTTCACCACCAGAAGAAACTTTTGTCCAATTTAATCTAAACTAGCTTAAAGTTTAGACATTTTTCGAAGAAACCAGCAAAAGAGTGGACCATTTCCACCCAAGTTGTAGCAGCAACTACACCCTAAGGGGAAGGCGGACATGCACATACTAGAGATTCCCTACACCCTATGGCTTGCACAAAAAAGCATGATGGACATTCTGGAGGGGTAGATGAAGAGGTACAAGGGTCATAAGTGAAGTTGGGATCATGAAAGGTCATATGGACATTAATTATAGAATGCTTCCATTTTTTTAGAAGAAAGCACACAGAATTGTTTGCCTGGTCATAAGGGTTCCAAAAATGTATACTTTAGTTGATGCTCTCTACAATTTATGGTTAGAGACCTATGCTGAATGCTCAGCCCAAGTTTTCTCCCCTCACTCCTTAACTGTGTAAATCCCATTGGCAGAAGTTGAAATGGTATGATCTTGCATAACTGCCGATATTTGGACAAGGTGTTGATGAATGTTTCTAATTTTTGCAGGATACAAAAATAATTGACAAGGCTATATGCTGACAACACAAATTCCACAGTTGAGTGATCCCAAAGAGGGCGCAAGCCATTAGAATCACAGCACAATTCTTTTTGAGACACGCTGTATTGGCTTATAAATCAAGGATATTGTCACGAGGTATAAGTTCGTTAGTGTCAATAGACCTAACGGGGAATTCCTCTTAGCTCTATTCACAGCGCGCTCGACTTGAGACCGAGGGGTCCCGGGTTCGAATCCCGGTCTTGGCGGGGCCGAGAAATAAGTCGCTGGTATACCTCGGTGAGTAATTAGATGGTTTGTGACATTAGAGTTCGTGATAAATTTGGTGGCAGCGGTGGGATCGAAATGACTGCAGTTACGTACCTTGTATCAAGGAGGCAGGCGTTAAGGCCCGGGACGTGCCTTGTAAGGACGGGGAGTAATGTCACGAGGTATAAGTTCGTTAGTGTCAATAGACCTAACGGGGAATTCCTCTTAGCTCTATTCACTACGCGCTCGACTTGAGCGAGGGGTCCCAGGTTCGAATCCCGGTCTTGGCGGGGCCGAGAAATAAGTCGCTGGTATACCTCGGTTAGTAATTAGATAGTTTACGGTTTGTGACGTTAGAGTTCGTGACAATATAACCATTAGATACAGATTAATCGGTCAGAAGGATCAACTTCTCAAAAGATGGGATCTATTTCTAAATAATTACAAATCGGACCAGGCTTGCCCTGTCAATAAGAGAAGAATAAACCTATTACTAGTCATGTCCACATGGAGGCTGAAACTGTAGAGTTTCGTGGAGTGTCGATCGGGGTTTTTGGCCGTGTGGACGGATTCGGAGTTCTAACTCTGGAGTTTCATTGAGGGTCTAGTGGGGCTTTATCACCCTAAAACACTTGGGGTGAAGCTCAAACCCTGATAACACTTTGGAGTGTCTTTCCATGTATAGAGCTTCAGGGGATAGTGAGCGGAGGTGACCTCACAAGGTCATCTTTGTTGACAAATTCTTGTGTTTGAATATCACGCGCGAAAGTCCAAAGCTTCCGGTATGTTGACTATCGGTCTACACTCCCGATATGAGAATCAAAAGAGAATGGTTAGAGGATGATTTCGGAGTTTTGGCCATCATGTGGACACCATTCAGACATCGTCTTTTCAGAGGAGTGAGAGTTTTGCTCCCTACAGCTCTCCATAAAGAGCATTTGATAGCTACCCTGATGCAGCTCTTCTTAAGTGCATTGTAGGAGAGTGGTTTATAACTCCTCTTGGAAGATCATTTTTGATGTACATTGCAGTGGTTAGTGTTCTTAAATTCACCTCTGAATACTCCTTAATTTGATATTAGAGCTTTAGGAGTGCCCTACCTTTTTTTTTTTAAAAGACAGTGTCTGCCATTTGGAGTGAAGTAAAATAATTGGATTTTATTTTCAACCTTGAGTTTCAAACCCTTGGAGTTTTGTGACCCTGTGAACATGGCTACTGACTAGACCTTGGCGTTAGACTCCCGCAGAAGCGAAGATAACAGCACATTTGGTGTTTTTAATTAAGAAAAAACATATCGCTCCTTCAAGATGTTTAAATAAAAATGAAATATATCCTCAACTGTACTGAATAATTATATAAAAATAAAATCGAAATTTAGTTCTTGTTTGACATATATTTAAGATAAAGAATTCAAAACACACTGTTATGGAAAAACAATAGAGATTTGATTAAATCTGGCTTGCCCGATAGACTCC
This sequence comes from Ophioderma brevispina, assembly GCA_023653785.1. Classification (NCBI taxonomy): domain Eukaryota; kingdom Metazoa; phylum Echinodermata; class Ophiuroidea; order Amphilepidida; family Ophiodermatidae; genus Ophioderma; species Ophioderma brevispina. Next base: position 45,232 of record JAMKCH010005632.1, read on the forward strand.
AACCTGTACACCCTCAGCCCAGAAGGTTTTGATCAAACAAACGAGGTACTGATTTCTGAACTTGGGAAAATTCAGAGAAAAATATAACTTTTGCAAATATGAATGTCTGCCGGAGACCCGCTGCTGTGTGTGGCCCTAGGGGAGGGGTAAAGTTACTATGGTGGTTAAATGTTTGAACTGCTCTAATCTAGTGTCATATAGCTCAAATTATTCCTTAGGTAACCAGGAGTAAAAAAGTCAATCGGGTCACATGCGTGTGGTGCTTCCTTTCCAAGATATTTGGAAAATAGGCTAAAAGTCATTTTTTTATATTCAAGAAAGGTCAACATTTGTAATACCAAGATTTCGTTGTAAAAATATTTTGCATAGGGTTTGTTCCCTTTAATAGACAAATCCGACCAGCTAAATGATGGTCAGAATTGATCCGCCATTACTGGGGGGGCCTCCAACCCAAAACCTACCCAACTCTTTTGTACGTCTTTACTACGCTTGATTAAGTATAATTCAAAAGCTACACTTAATCTGCACATTTGGGTGAATTCAAGCAGGATGCACCCCAGCTATGGCTGCCAGTGAGGTGTTGGAATGTGTAAAATCAGATTGGTGTATAGGGAAGGGTTTAATGTCCCCATCCCCATAGAATTTTGTACCCTTTCCATAACATAATAAGAAGATGATGCCGAAGTGCAAAAGCATTTCATATTTTGAATCAGTATCATTAACATTTTTTAACAATATTTTTCCCAAGAAATCTGGGTATTACAAACGTTGACCTTTCTTGAATAAACAAATGCCATCTTGCCAAGGGTGGCAGTTAACTGTGGTCATGGTAATTGCAAAATTGGAGGATGGAAATTTAACAAACTAGTGCATTCACCCCACCCTTGTGTGACCTTTGACCTATGTGTGTGTGACCTTTGACTTCAGATTTGTTCTGTCTGTGCTCAGGTTAGTGGTCCTTTTGATGGTCATAGGGAGTAGGACATTTCTATGCAAATTGACTTTTAGATGACCTTGACCTTTTGGGACACTCTAAAACCCTGATACCAAATGTCAGACTGTCCCCCCTACCTTCATGCAAAATATCAGGCCATATGTCAAAGCATAATGAAGTGCATAGCTGGAAAGACAGGCAGACAGGGCATTTATACGAAAATTGACCTAAAATTGACCTCTAGATGACCTTGGACCTTTTGGGTTACTCTGAAACCCTGATAACAAATGTCAGACTGTCCTGCCCTACCTTCATGCCAATGTCAGCCCCGTATGTCAAAGCATAACGAAATGCTAGGTCAGACAAACAGAATGCAGGTATATTTGTGTGACTTTTGGTTAAAATTAGGCATACAATTAGCAAATTTGACACACAAGTCATGACAGAATAAAGCAATACATAAGAAATGGAGTCCCACAAGAATACTTCACTTAGCCCAGACAGGCAGACAGATCTAATTATTTTTGTAGTATAGATTGCATCCATGCCTTGAGGCTCTGGGGAAAAAAGTAATAAACATACACAGCAAGATTCCTACTCACGGTGTAACCCCGAGCTTAGGCTACTTCATGGGTACTCTTAGTTCTACTCCAAGGGTACCCCCGTGATGCATTATTGATGCAGCACCTACAACTAAGTACTTGCAAAGTACACAAGCCACTGGATGGATAGCAGCTATGTTTACTTAGCAGTACCCATCCTATAGTATACTCTGCAGTTGCCTGCTAGGTGACTGACAGGTACCCATGTAAGCCACCAGTAGTGGAGTACCTCTGCAGCTACTCCACGGGAGTACCTTCACAGGTACTCCCCTACCGGCTGCCTAGTAGGCAGCACTTTGGACCATAGATGGCGCCAAACATTCCATTGTTGTTTACAACTTTCTGCTCATTTTCAAGCTAAGTGACATATATATTTGAGTTGAGCATCGCCCAAAACCCCTATATATGACATTTTGTGCAAAAAACATAACCTATGTGACCAAAATGTTAAATAATGGATAAAATTACTGAAATAATCACACAAAGCTCAAAGCTCATTTGCATGGGAGTACCCATGCAGGTACTCCCGCATGGTGTAACTAGTGGTTAAGCAACTGTGTGTGTACCTAGGTGGATGGTTACCCCCACTTTTGCGGCCGGCGATGTGGCACCCATACGGGTGGGTACTCCGTGGCTACTTAACAGGTACTTCAAAGGTACTCCCACGAAGAAATTGGTTGTGTATGAATAATTTAAATGTCTTTGGTTTTATTTTGTTTGTTTGCATGTACAATGTACTTTAGCTAGCGAGCTTTCTAATATCTTTTTAAATAAATGACAGTAGAACGTGTATTTGATTCCTGTCTCCCATGATATGTTATTCTGATGTTGATAGCAATTGTGTCAAACATCACAATCGATATATTTATACTGTGTATCCTTGTTTGCGATATATAAGACTTTGCAGTGACTGTTGAAGAAGGTTTTTTATCCAAAATAAGACTTGTTGCAGTTAGAACGCGTTCCAGACTTACGAGGGATGAAAATGGATAGTCGTCGTCTTATTTATAAACCAAATAATGCACTAACAGAGCAGTTGAGATCTGTAGATTGCAATGTGTCACGCAGCTACTTATTGTAAGAAACCAAGGCGGACTGTTTGTGGATGAGGTGACATATGATGCGGGCATTCAGTGATAACTATGATTAGCATCTGCGCTTGCTCTGCTCTTATGCGTGATAAGCCCCTCCTCCATATGTGCCCAATTGTAGTGCCTAGCATGTTGAGTTTGACACACTCGGACAAACAGGTCTATAAACATTCACACTTAAAGGTCATTTTCATGAGGTAGCAGTTTTCATCCGGACGGACAGAATTTGGCATTCCAACTCGCCATTAAATTACAAATTGGAGATCCCCATTTCTAATTACAGAATCGTCTTCTTTGTGACAAATACACACTTTGAGCATTACCTTCGCAGCGAAGTTTTACTGGCAACACCAAAAACACTCTGAAAAAATCTTAAACTTTTGCCGACAATTGCGGGATCACTAAAAATGTGCTGTTATTGCCGTAACCCCTAACACAAAGTTAAGATAAACTAGTCCTAATTTCCCCAATCCTTAAAACCGACACTTAACCCTAATGTACAGTTGCCAATTGTGTGTAGACAAGAAAAAAGTAAAAAATCCTGAAATTTTTTCATAAACAAAGTCATTGTTTTTTCCAGCCGTTCTTTACAGGGAACTTTCAATGTACAAAAAATTGTCCTTTGTCCAAAATTAAGTTATTAGGAAGAAAATCCCCTATAGGGCTTTTGGCCTTCAACATTCTTTATGACACTACCCATTGTGAATTTGGCTAACTTATATAATTAAGGTTGGGTCCATATGGATGCCATCTGGAGTGAAGTATGGTAACAATACAAACATACCAGATAAGAATTTCTATGGTATTCCACGGTTTCTTTCCACTCATTATTGTTATTTACACTTTCTTTAGGCAGCATAGCCCCTTCAGCGACAAGAGCACTGATTTTCAAGGGGAGGCCCTGCATATACACAATTTACAGATGAACTTATACGGACATAACATGAAGATAAAAAAATACTAAACGCACAAAAACAGAATAAAATAAAATAAGCAATGAGTATAAATGAAACTATAGGACATCTACAGTAATACAAAATGTTATGTGGGATTTACAAATGTAGATGATTTAAGCTGAGATAGGACCTTATTGTATTATAGTTACAGCGGATATCTGAAGGACGACTGTCCATATTTTGGTTGGCCCTCTCATATGGAACGTACGTTGCCTGCATTTAGTTTCCAAGGTGGTTTCAACCAAAAGAGTTTGTGATTTGACTTCTGGTACCCCGAAAATGAACAGATTGCATAAAAAAAGGGGGAACTGAGAGGAAAGGTAACCTGGGGCAAGACCTTTGAAGCATTTAAAAAATAAGCATTAACATATGGTTATACAAACGATCATTAAGTTTGGTCCACTGACATGTTACACATATCTTTAAAGGAGTTCTAATGTCAGCGGATAAAATTATATGAACTAATCTATTTTGAAGAACTTGAAGTGTGCTCATAAGATCGTTTAGTACCAGTCAGTTAGACCAGACAGGGCTGCATGCAATAGTCAAAATTGGCATGACAATGGAATTTGAATCATAACAGAGTATCTTTTGGAATATAATATTAAGTCTTCTTCTAACACCACAACATTTAAAGAAATACATGCAGAAATAGATTGATATGATCAGACCAGGACATCAGAGGATCAAAATTATACCAAGATATTTAACTGGTCAACCCTTTCAATAGTATCATTATTACAGTGCAGAGAAAAACATTTTGAAATTATTGAGAACATGACATGTACCAAAGACCATAAACATGGTTTTCTTGGCATTCACAACTGAGTTTGTTGTCAAACCATTTAGAAATTTTGATCAAATTTTATTGAAGTTCAAATTCAATAGTATGTGGGTGCTGAAGTACAAAGAAGTGTTGTACATAGCATACATGTACCATTTACAGGTAAAACACTATTTGAAAGAATATTGACAAAAAATAATAACAAGAAGAGGACCAAGTAATAGAGCCTTGGGAATTTCCAATGTTATGTTTGAAGTCAGAAAAAGAGTAGAATTAATGTTGACTGCCTGAGTTCTGTCACTAAGGGCAGGACCCGTAACACCATTTTGTGCGGAAAAGAATGTAACACGTCAAAAGCCTTTCTGAGGTCAATAAAATTGCACCTGTTGCACGACCCCTCATCGATATTTTTCCAAAGAATATAAAATCCTACATAAGCAAAGTAGTAGCTGTGGAATGATTAGCACGGAAACCTGATTGGTTTTCATCAGAGAGAGAAGTCCATTGTCAACAAAGTACTAATCAATTGATTGTGGGAAACAGCTCTTTGATTATTTTAGAAAAAAGTGGCAGAAGAATAGGCGGTCCGATAGTTTCCCCCACATCTAAACTTGTCACCAGTTTAAATATCGGGGTAACTTTGGCGTTTTTCCATTCTGCCGGAAAAACCGATGTAGTAAGGGAAAGTTGAAAATAAAAAGCAAGGGAATTGCTTATATAAGGAGCAGCCAAGTTAGAAGTTGTACACTGAAAGCATCAAAAATCTGCCGACATTCATTAGACATCACATATTGTTATAAACAAAACCTTGGGAGAAGAAAAGAGATAACATAAGAAACTGGCAAAATAGAATGAACTTGATCCCGTAATATTTCTAATAGTATTAACAAAGTCACTCTCATTAAAATTCTTATATGATTGTCTTAGTAATTCTAGGAGATGGCTTAATCTGCATATGTAATTTCTGAACAAACATAAATAAGAGAATGATCACTAAGACCCAAGGGTAGAAATTGTTTCTGGTCGAGACTCAACAAGCAAGATCAATAAATTGTCTTATTCTTTCAGTAAATGCGTTGTATAGTCTTAATCAGTTGAGTGATGGGTCCTAATGTCCTAAAGTGCTATTTATGCATTTTTCTGTTTCACAAAATGGAAAAAAACAAAATGTAAAATCATATGATATGCATTATAATATGAAATAAAATGATATGAAAGTATGGATGAAAAATGACAGGAAAGTATACGATATAACATGTTATATGTGATATTAATATTGATTAGACATATGTTGTAAATTTGAATTTGGAAAATATGAATAAAACATATTGCTGTAAAAAAAAATGTCAGGCCTGTTTCTTTCATCTTATCAGTTTTGGGCAGCCATTTTTTAGATGCCTCTTGGAATTTGCCCGAGTGGGATATATTTTTTCATTAATATCCCATTTTAGCATCTCACAAGTAAGTTAAGGGTTTGATAGACTTCTGTGAGTGCATAGCTCCTTAACATTTTAATAGGAATGTAATCTAACAGGTCCTGGATATTATTTTTCCTTTTATCATAGATTGGATGAAGCCATCAATGGAACAATGAAAGTGGAAGCAAGGTCTCTCCAGCAGTCTCGTTTACAAGGGGACACAAGCAACCTGTTCAGATGGATGGGGTAAGTAAGATGCTCTCTTACGTGCCATTATGCTGTACATAGCCCCAGTATATCTCCTACACCAGCAACCTTCATTGGTGTTCTGCCCAGTTAATTCCCGGTTAATTCTTTAGAATGGATACGAACACCTTATTTTGGCTGTATTACCAATATGGAAATGAACGAGCAGGCGGTGCTGTTTTACACTGTGAGACACAGTTCCTACTAATAAACTATTAAAACTGTGCACTACTACTGTGTTTTAAAATACGTCACACTCGTCATAGCACTACGCACATGCTATAGCCCATGTATTTTGGAAGCCATTTTGGAAATCTGCAAAAACAACAACATGCTTGATCCTTGCGACAGTAAACTTTCTGAACAACCATAGTGACTCATCACATCAAAACCTACCAGTTGTCGGGAAATTTTTCATTTCCATATATTTAACTTAGTATGAAAAAACAAAAGAAAATAAACAGAAATTTACACCACTTTGTTCCTCAGAAATTGTAATGCTACCTACACCCACGATTTACACATCAGAGGTATCATTTTAAAGATGATTAAGTATGGCCTTTTCGGCTAACAAAATCTCAACTTGAACATTGAGCGGCAACTGGCAGCTTTTGATGTGTGATGGGTCACATATGCCTGGACGATGTTCTTGGATATTATAAAAGATCATTTTATATTTGAGGGTGGCCTGGCGAAATCAACGAGAAAACATATTTGATGTGCTATACGTTTCGGTATAAGGCCTGCGGCGTTAGGTAGGTAACAATCTACGATCTAACAGTGATATCGCGATTCAAGATGGCCGTCCGACCTCTGTGTCTGTGTAATCTGTCTGGGGGGCAAAATGTTGTGAACATAATTGCCCACTGTTTAAAGTATTGGTGTGGGGTAACGTACACCAGCACAAGTTACCCCATCAAGGAGTGGGTCAGAGGTCATCTAGGGTCATTGAAGGTCATGGCCCAGTGTGGTAATAATTATCAAATAGTGTTTGGTGATCAACATTGTTGTTGATCAATTGTCACGACACCAATTGGGATCAGTGGTTTGGGTGGTCCGCTCTTCCACACACCGCTGGTGCCCGTGACCTCAAGGTAAATAGTGTACGTTGATATGGGCACAGCTGAGGAGGATGACGAGCATGTTTTAACCCTAAAAGAGCCAGGCTTTTTGGACCCATTATCAACGCCAGGGGGGGTCTGCCTCCCCTAGTATCTCAGACACAGACTGATGACATATATATGTGTGGTACCAATGGATAAGCTATTTGACCCTCCAGGAGTCCATTGATACCAAAAAAACGTACAAACATACCTTGTATGACGTCACAGTGACGTAAAACATGACGTCATGCAAAAATGCGCACAAAATCTAAAAATCGCAAAATTCCTGGTTTTTCGCCATTTTTCAAGCAAAAGTTGGGATTTTTTTGGCATGATGTGTGTACGCGCACACATGCTCTTACTACAAATAAATCAAATAAATAAGTTAAAACATAGTGTAACTGTATCCTTAGCACAAAAAAATGGATTTCTGCTGTTCCTTGTAATTTCAATGGGAAATAGCACAGGGCCTTTTAGGGTTAAGAAGGGCTTTTGAGTTCGAGGTGGTAGGTTTGTAGGTTTGAGGAGGAGGGGACATCCAAAGAAGACTTGGAAGAAGCAAGTAGAGGAGGAGAGTAGGATGGTAGGAGGGTTGGGTCGAGGACGGAGGATGCATTGAATCGGGCAAGGTGGAAGGAGGGAGTAAGGGCAGTTGCTGTGAGTGTGAGGTCCGGCCACCCCCATTCACAGGGACAAAACCGGATTTAAAACTTTGGATTTACTACAACTAAGATAAGTGAGTGCAAAATAAAGGTGAGTTACACAATTAAGGTCTATTACAGTATCTCTAATTGGCTCATGATATAACATGATATAACCTCTTTGTAACCAATCAAAATATATGACTCATATCTATATGCACCTTTAAAGTTTAAACTTTCTTACCTTTCTTCTGATTGGTTATTAACAAGGTTTTAGGATGTAATTAGCCAATCAGAGTAGCTTTTAGTGTTGAACACATTTGACTAGGTGTTTCTCACCAAGTGGACATTGATCACACAGATTTAAGGCTTCATAGAAATAAATGATTCTCATCTGAGGATGTTCTTTGAAAAGTGAGGAACAAGGGGAGAAGGAAGGAGGATGCGAGTGAGGGAGGCATTTGTGTTTTTCTATTTTTTCAGGGCAAAATTTGCTAACAGATGCTTTCCATTTATGTGTTTGTGGAGAAGAGGAGGCCTCTTCAGTTTTATAATTTTAAAGGTGCAACGAGAGATTTCACAAATCAGGTGCCTCTAAAAAATCGAAAGGAATAAGATGAGAAACGTTTCTTTGGTACAAAAATTGTGAAATTTCTAATTTTGTGTAGAAGCAAATATGAAATTCAGCCTATGTTTTACATTGAAATATAAGCAAATCAAAATCACCTGTTTTCTCTCTTTTAAGACATTCTTCTGTAGCCACCACTAGTAAGAACTCTAATTGAGTGTCTAATCTATATAAAATTTACGATTGACACAAATTTTGGGGGTGCCATAAAATCTCTTGTTGCCACCTTTAAGGGATAACTCTAGAGAACTACAAAAAGTTGAAAGTATATAAGTTGAACTCGTCATCTCCATTTATATGGCACATGTTGACTAAATCAGAAGACATGACCAATTTATTTAAACACTGGGAAAATTATGAAATTGTGAGGGGATGAAACAATTAAATTTTTAAGTGGCATAAAGATCTAAAGATAACCTTTTCAAATTAAAGAAAATTCCAGATTGCGTGTTGCTTTCAATTCTCATAGTTGCAATTGATCAAAACGCACAAGTCTGTATCCTACTTTTAGCTCTTAAAAATAATGCGGTGTAAGATAAATATATGTTCACGCTGCAATCTGAGGCCGTTGGTGTTGTTATGAGCATAGTGGCGGTGAGTGTTGAAATGAATATCCGTACACCCCATTAAATCATCTTAAATGCTTTGAGTAGTATGTGTACACTCAAATTATGGATTGTAATGTGCTTAATTGTAGTCAATATGCTTCGTTGGCTTGCTATCAATAATGACGACATTAAAGGCGGCAAGCTGGCCGGGTAAACCTAGATGTGAATTGGTCATAATGCCACCTGAGTGGGAGAATATGCCAATGGGAATTCATAATGTAGTGCTAATTCAATCTAGATTTAAATTTGGTTATGGTGTTGTACGATATCATTTAATATAATAGTTGTAAAATAGGCTGTTTCTGTTTACTAATAAATGGCAATATGATCGGTAGATATCAGTGGCGTAATCAGCTTTTTCAGGGGGCAAAGGGGGCACATATATTTTAGGGGGGGGGGGCAATCATATATTAAATTGGTTAGTATAGGATATGGCTTTGTAAATCATAATTTTTCAGGGGGGGCAGAGGGGGGGGGGCCCCACCGTGCTCCACTATCCCGCCCTCCCTCTATTCCAACCCTCTGCAGCTCTTTTCCCGTTCCTTCTCGCTCTCTCCCCCCCCCCCCCGCCCCTATAATTCCCTAACCCTCATATTGCGGGGGGGGGATCTCTTCCTTATCTCTTTCCTCCTCAATCACACTCCCCGCTCCCCACCCCATCCCACCCCTCCCGCCCCCCCCACCCTTTTCGACCACCCCCACTACCTCTTTTCCGGGGGAGAAAGATTCCCTGGGTACGCCAGATACACAGTAACTTCTTCATGGGACAAACAGGAACCTTTCCAACTAACCATATGATACTAAAGAAGGTTGATCAGTAGGCAATGTGCTGGGTAGATTCACAATAGGTTCTTCAAGGGGAACCTCTGGAGACCTCTGGAGTACCTCCCAAGTAAGATTCCAGAGAAGGCTGTATTTTCTCAGTAACAGCTGGTATGCAATTCTATTAGGATAAAAAAAATTGTTGTTTGGGTAACCGGACGACCCAAAACAAAGCCTACCGACTCAAAAGTTTTTAGTGCAATCAGTACAACATAAAAAAATATTCTGCGACGGACCATTATTATTTTAAAAAAAAAAAAAATTTTTACCAACAAAGACAAAAATACCAAAACAAGAAAACCAAGCAATACACAAGTAAAAAAAAAATCTTTGCTCTGGTAATTGAAAAAAAGCTTAAATAGTAGCATCTTGTATTCATTTAGAGTAAAACATAGAGAAGATCTAAAAAAAAATTGACGACCAAACACGCTATTTGTTCCTGGTATGCAAACAAACATTTTTTTTATGCCTTACTACCTTACAACTGTCTCAGCATCACTACGGATAAAATGTGCCCCTCCTTTTCCCCATCTGTACCAATGGATGATACACAATCTAAACCAAAAATCACAATCAAATTAATTTGGCTTTGAGTTACAATAATTTCGACCAGAGTTTTTGTTTTTTGTTTTTTGATAGACGAATTTCCATTATTGATGCCCATTACATCATGCCAACATGCCCCACCCCACCCAAAAAGGGAGCAGGTCCTGTTAGTTTAGATGTTGGTGCAAAGTGTCCCAGGTTCGATCTCTGTGGGGCTACTTACTAGGATTTATTCTGACATCAGTTCTGGATTTAATTTGTATAGACTATTGATTAGGAACCAGAAATATCTTCTCTCTCTCTCTCTCTTTGGTTCATTGAAGTTGGGCCAAATGAACCCTGAGGGATCTTGTCCTTTGGAGGGGGCATTAACCTATCAGTCCCATGTACAGAAAGATATACCTGAATGTGTCATTGCCGTCAGTTTCAAATAGAGCAGTGTGAAAAACCCCCGACTGTCCCAAGCTATATCATCATATTATGATATTCTTTATTTCAATAATCCTGGTACCTTGCGGGTCACCACCTCTGGACCTATCACTATGCGTCAAAAGAGCCTCATTCTTCGGGACACAGGGTTACTAACATCAATTCATCAGTGTAGTTAGAAAAATTACTCCCATGGTTTTGGGTATGATAAATGATTCCAAGAACACACAAGGTCATTCATAATTGTGGACAGCTTAATGTTAACTGAACTGTGTCTTGGTAGATGAGGATGCCAAAGTCATAGTGTATATATGAGTGACAATATGCTCATCCACCAAGGACACAGTTCAGTGGGTTACTTGTACATTACATTGACATGAACTGACCTTGTGTGCTCTGGGTATCATATATCATACCCAAAAAACCGGGGGGGGTTTGTATTTCTAATACATGGTGAATGAACTGTGCCAAAGGAATTGAGATTTTACAAGCCCAATCGTCAATGGCTGTTCTGGGTTACCCATGTGTGCAATAAGTGCAATTAGATAAAATAACCTAAAAAATTACTCTAGTACATAGGTCATAAGGCAAAAAAAAAACAAAATTGTTTGATTTCCTCGTCCGCCCGACACGTATACATATGTCCCGAAGTTTGACTTTTTTTTTAGAAAGTGTTTTTTTTAATCTTGAGGAAAACAAAAAAAAATCTAAGAAATGAAATTAATCACAAAAATGGATCAAAAATGCACCAAAATCGCCAAAACAACTATAACTACCCGAGATATGTCTTAAAGTGTTGTATTGCCAGTTCGTCGTCTTCAACACATTCGCAAATTCCGCTAGCGGTATGCCCCAGACCACCAGCCACAGTGTATGACGGTCTGTTGCTCTGTATCGGTCTGTGAACAGACAATATGGCGGCATGCAGGTTCCACACGCTGTATAATGTTGTAAGGAACTGCTTAATTCTAGCGAGTAAGATTTGCCTTGGCTTTTTGTTTTCAAAATTATTTAAACTTGCTGTTCAGCACCAATGGGGTGTTCCAGATATCTTTTGGTGGCTACAAACTCGGTTTTTTTGTTTTGAGAGATGGTCCTGCCCGTTGCATCGTCGCAATGGTGCAGAATTCGGCAACTTATCGGCTCATCTCTTGCCATTTTTGTCGTTGGATGTATTTGAATTTTTGAATTCCATTTCTTTTTCTTCCGAGTGCGTTTCTAATAAGTACAATTTTTTAAGAATGAAATCATAATAAAACTCCTGATAAGTTTTGATTTTCTTATCCAAGTCACTTTCCTCCATATGGTATGGCCTGGGGAGGGGTGATCCTTATATTTTTTAGAGAGTGCCCCATCAGTACCATGATAAGTGTAGCACACACTGTGGGCCCCAAGATGATAGTTTTAATGAATTGGGTCTTACAATCAATGACTAAAAACTTTGGAGCTTTGTTCCTCGCGGTGTAGACAAATGAGCAAGAGTACAGATCCGTCACTAAAGGGGGGGGGGGGTCGTTATGCAATGTGCAGAACGCATCACACAGCATTGTTAAATCAATGAACAGGTTCCTCGTGAAGGCTTTAATGGTCATCATGTTACAATAATGTTGTAGGAAACACATGTCAGTGCGTGGCAATTGAATTAATTTTGTTTTTTATTTATATTACCGCAGTTTGAATGTGATGTCAATATCGTATTACAACTCTATGGGACATGGGAGAAAATTAAAAAAAAAAAAAATCCTGACCTGAGAAAAAAACCGAGCCCATTCTGTCAGAGGCATCTATGGACAATCCACAACATTTTTTTTTTGCCTAATTAGAGTACTGTTAGCAAAACTCCTGATAGTAGGCTGAGGTATTAGGGTAAACTTTGAGGAATAATATGGGAATATATGTCAGCCGGTATGGGTAAGCTTAATGGGGTGTTGTTTTTTTTTAGTGATTTGTTAATTTGGAACAATGATCAGCCTGGCAAAATAAAATTAAAGATGGTGGACTGATCAACAACCTCTTCCACCAAATTATCAAACTTTAGCTTTTGGTATCGAATAATTTTCCTATTTTACTTGTAATTTTGGGCATGAGAAAGGTTCCCTTTTGATTTCAATGAACAAAAAATTTTGCCAAAAGTGGTGACCACACTAGTCACACCAGAGGGTGTATTGAGTCAATCCACCATGCACCAGTTGGGGAAATTCACCTCATTAGGGTCTGTGATTCACAAAAATCCTATTCTCACCCACCATTAAACCCCGACTTATATGCTTCATTTTAGCCCACAAAGCATTAGTACTTAAAGAATTTTTAGCATTGATTATGAAATGTCCTGTGGTTCTTTAACATTTGGCAACAATTTTTTATCCCTAAGACTGGAGTAGAGATGGTTTACAGTACGGTCCAGTATAGGTATTCTTCTACTATCCAAATGGTTGACTGACTTAACTCAAATTTTGATCAGTTGTTTTTTTTCATGATGTGATTCCATGTGAGGGAGAAAAAAAAATTTGGAAAAATTGGACAACAAACTCGTCAACAACCTTATAATAAAAATAGATAAAGGAATATGTGATACAAACAAAAGTAATTGACAATTTGATGGACAATTGTGGATGGACACCATGGTATACGATGAATCATTATCTCGGATTAGTTCAGGGAGCTTGTTACGGAAGATTTGCCAAATTTGGGGGTGGGCTTCAACCTAGGAAAATGTTCTAAAACAATGAAGGAAATTGTATTGCAACTACATCGACTAGGGTGCCCAAATGTTGTGATCACAGCTCATTTCTGGAGAAGTTAGTTACCATTGACCTGTATGTGACAAAAAAATCTACACTTGGCAACCAAATATAATAAATGGTAATTTCCATACAAGATAATATAAATGGTAATTTCCCACAAACGATAATATAAATGGTAATTTCCGGCAACTAATGTTGCATTCATGTATTGAGATTTCGGCATTGCACTTTGCAGGGAAATTTGATAGTTTGGAATAGGAAATGGCACATGATTGCTTGCTAGATCAATCATGAATTGTTCACAAGACGTTAAAAGGACAAAGCAAGTGCAAACGTCTTACAAAAAAGAAGTTGTGACATACACTGAGGACTATATGTAGGTGTTTTTTAAACATGGGAAATAACACAGGGATCAGTAGCGTAACAGCGGGGGTGGTGCGGTGCTCCCCAGAAAGCTGTGACCCTAAAAAAGCTGGAAAGTGATGCTAGATCAGCCATTTTTGCCTGCTACCAAAAAAAATTTCATCTTCACCTCAACCAGAAAATCTGCCTCAAAACCACCTCCAACCGGGAAATCTGCCTCAACACCCGGGAATTTGCCCCCTCTGACAAGTCATCCAGTTAGGTCCCGCCAGGGATGAGAAAAAGGAGAGAGGTCACTGTCCACTGCAAATAGACAATGTGAATTTCTGCCTATTCAATAGCTGATGGGCAAGAGCAATACAGAGTGAATAAAAAAAAGTGTGCATGAAAAAACACAAAATTTGACCCTGACATGTTTACTCAACTGTGACGCAGTTGATGATTTCATGATCTTCATATTTTTGACTTTCTATGCTGAAAAAATGACGTAATTTGGTGAAGAAATGAGGTAGATATATGAAAGATTTTCACGGCTGATCCAGAAAGATTTGTCACCATATTCAGACAAAATAATGTAACTGAAAACCCATCTGAACTGTGTAAATCCCATTGAAATGGGTAAAAATGGATCAGCCGCAAAAATCTTTCATATCTACCTCATTTCTTCACCAAATTCCTTCATTTTTTCAGCATAGATAGTCGAAAATATGCAGATAACGAAAACATCAATGCGTCACAGTTGGTGTAGTAATCAGGTAATGGTATCCTTTTCATAATTTTTGTTTTTTCATGCACAATTTTTTTTGATTCACTATGTATAGCATAAGGTTTTCAAACAAATTGGTAACATGCTGAAATTTTATAGAGAAGGTGCAAAAAAGTATAAACAAATTAGGATTTCAAAAATCCTGAGTATATGGCAGCGTGATTCATGTTATTCATTTTTGTGGGCCGCCAGCATAGCCGGCAGGACCACTTTGCAATCCGTTGTGCGAGTGTATGTGTGTGTTTGTATGCGTGTATGTGTCACTAAATTGTAAAGTTTTTTATGGAGCGGCTCACAGCTTATATTCTTTGAATATAATGAGCGCGAAAGCCGAGAACCGCCAAATTCTAGTTTGTTATGTTTAGCTTTTTGAAAAAAATCAGAGTCTTCCACCCCCCTCCACCCCCCGCAGAATTTGGAACCGACTGAAAAAAAGGACTTGGAATTGAATATTTCAAGTTCACACTTTTATTTTTTTATGGAATTCAATGTAATAAGGCCAAAATTGTTTTAAGTATGTTTCATGAGAGAGGGTTCCAATTCTGACCCATTTTAGGCTATTTACATATCAGCATATAATTAGTTATGACTACAAAAGTCACATATGCGAAATATTATTTTGTCACCGACCATCTCGTTGGAGAATAAGGGGAGTCCAAGTGGACCCAATCTAATTTCCTCTGAAACAAGGTGTCAATTTCAATTTGATTTTCAATTCATCATCAAATTTGCAAAACTGTAAGTTTAGCCATAGACCCCATGCAATACCGCATCACACTTGGCTTAACATAAAATCCCCCTTGCCCTAGCGGTGGAAAATACATCATATAATACTCACTTGTGCAACAGGCACCTTGAGCATCTGGATTTCAATAACAGGTGAATGTATTGTAGTCATGAATGTGGCTCTCCTGCCCTCAACATGGCTGCCTATTGCACAGGGTCTATTTACAAACAAAATTGTCTGAAATTTGGTTTGTGTGAAATGTGACATTCAAAAAAAAAATCCATATGGGTCAACATGGAACCTCTTTATTCACTAGAGCACTTAAAAGGTCCATTTCGTCATTCAAGCGCACTTTCTGTTTTATTATTGTTCACTGGATATCCTTGAGAAAGCTTATACAACTTTTTTTCTATCTGCCCGAAGGGTATTCTGTTACTGTATTGCCACCAATATCGTCACAGTGGTAAAGGTCCCCTGTGCCTTGTACCCTGTGTACTGTACAGCCATTCCCAGTTGCAGCTAAAGAGAGTGGGTGTTTTGGTTTGCTAGTCTCACTCTTCACGCAATGCAATGTTCAGCACAATGGGTCAAATAACACTAATCATAGGGATAAACTTACACTGTGAACCTGTTGATCCAGCCTAATTCATCTGACATACAACCAATCATGGTTGGCCTATACTGCTATCGGATTCCAATGTTAATATGATTATATGCCATGCACTTTTCACATGATTACTGGAAGTTAAAATGTGTTTATTTAACAATATTTTAATGGTTAACAATCTTAAAAGATGTTTAAGTATTATACGTGGGATTAAATTAGCCTAATTTGAAATGCCAATGGTTGAAAACGGGTGTATATTGGGTCAGTTTTCATTGGATGAATATTTATCAAATTTTGTATAAAATTGTGACTTGCCCACCATTCTACATACCAAATAAAGACATTCCTTTACAATTGATGAAAAGAGATAGCTGAACATCCGTCATGTGATTGCCACCAAAGTATCATTACACATGTTGGACTATTTATCATGCGGATGAATACACATGCAAAGTGTTCACTTTTTTTCTCCCCATAATTGTCTACCTTGTGGAGGTCTTTTTGAATTTTTACCAGCCAACGGCAAGCAAAACCCATTTGTATCATCTGGGTCAATGGTGTAACATATGCATGGTGCATCGGCCTGTGTGGAATTGACTGTTTTTGTCATATAACATAATGCTTGATATGGGTCAATGTTATTGCATATAATGCATGGAGCGGCGTGGGACTTGACCTTCTTAACACATGCTAATAGATATTGGGACAATGAAAATAATATGCTCGTGATACTATAACCACCTTTGCAAAGCAACATAATGAGTGATTTACACAACCATAATATAGTCTTAAAGCATTTGACAACATATAGTTTAAATGAAAGTCCAGTTACATGCAAAGTTTTCACGTGAGATATTAGGGAAGAACCAAAGAACAAAAGAAGTTGAGTTACTCGCAAGTAAAGTGTGTGTTTAAGATTCAACAGCCATCTATGCAAAACATGCGACCCCTGGAGCTAAGGTTTCACCTTCAGATTTAAAATTAGCACTTACCATATACTACGTGAATCAAAAACAATTGTGCAAGGATTAAAAGATGATCTTGACCTTTTAATTGCTATCCCGATATCTAGAGTGTTTTGTTGTTTTTTTAAACACACATGTAATCTTCCAAATGTTGAAAAAATGAAATAAACCGAGTTTAAAATATGCCAGATATGACCAATTGGAATTTAAACACCCCTTTTTTTGCCATCCTATGGGATGGTACCACAATTAAACTTGTGTTTGTGAGAATGTATACAATATCAGTATCAATTATCATGATGCCTTTGTAAACTTAATGTACATTTTCTTGATTATTTCAAACTACAGATTAATCAATGAATCAATTAATCAATGACTTTATTTATACTAATGTGCCAACTGATATGACGAATCAAAACACCAATCACCTTTCCAGAGCAACTCCTGAAAACAAGATCTTCCCATTGTTTAGGATATTGAAGAGTTAGTTCTTATTGGCATAGCTTGTATCTATTACCTAGATTCAGGAGTAGTGTTGAAAACCTTTTAATTGAAACATCAAGATTAATTGGGGTGAGATTTGGTGTGAACATTAAATGCTTTTTACGATCAAGTAAGAAGAATCATGGCTATTCATACTAATTAAACAAAATAGCATGGGGCATCATTACGTATCATAATGCTATGACCCGTATTATAGTATCGTACATTAACATAGTCTTGCTTGACTGTAATAAATCCCGTTGGATGGAGGAAATAACCGATTGTGCTTTACAAAATTAGTTCATATAGGGCTATTTTTAATCGTTTTTTTTGTTTTTTCAAACATTGGAGTTATATTAGATTTGCTTTAATAAAACAACAACACATCATGCTTCAGGATTGGATCAAGGTCAAGTTCATTCTGCAAAACCTTGCACAATTTTTTTCGATTCAGTAGTATAGGCTAGTAGCAAAAAAATTGCTGTTCCCTGGATGTTGAAAATGGAAATAACTAGGATTTCTATAAATAACAGATGCCGTATTGATTTAAAATTTATTGCCATTAAAATTAGCCATATTTTGTGGTTATGTGAAAGTTAAAAGTCACATTAATAATACACCATTAGGTCATAACGTTTACATAGGCCTTCTCACAGCCCTCTATGCAAAAACACGCGACACCTGGAGCATATAGGTCACCTTGCAGATTAAAATTAAGGCACTTACAATATATAGGCTAGTAGCAAAACATTTGCTGTTCCTTGGATGTTGAAAATGGAAATAGCTAGGATTTCTATAAATAACAAATACCATATTGATTTAAAATTTATTGCCATTAAAATTAGCCATATTTTGTGGTTATGTGAAAGTTAAAAATCACATTAATAATACATCGTTAGGTCATAAGGTTTACATAGGCCTTCTCCATGATTTGCTATTGATAGGCCTATATCACTTGAGGTCCTTTGCATGAAGAATGGATTTATTTTACAAAGACAAAAAGAAAAAAAGCTCAGACTCGTGGTATATTTTTGCAGAGTTCACATCATGGTCATTTAAACTATATATGTATGACAAAAAGTAACAATTTTCTATTGTAATGTGCAATGATTAAAGACGCATTTGTATTACATATGAAAATGGTATTTTCAGCTTATTAATTTAAGTGTGAATTAATGCACTGGTATGCATAAAGATGCAAACAAAAGCAGGCTTTCGTGCGATTATGACTTTCAATTTTGTTTATATAATTTAAGAATAAAAAAGAAGTAACCTTTTAAGTTAGTGTGGAAAGACTTGTTGAATAGCAATGACTCTTGGGCCTAATTAAAAGAGAATTTTATTTAAGTTAAAGCAATGGAGAGGATGTGAATACAATAGTTATCCCGCATCATCATCAAATAACTAATTACTAAAGTATGGACGTTTCATGACACTAGCCTAATTTTACTGTCAGAAGCTAAATTCTTTAGGGCAGATTGTCCTTTTTAAGGACTCTTCTTGTTTATCCTGACCTTGCGGTTTTGTGTTATGAGCAAATGCGTGTTTCCCACGGTCCCATAGGCCAATATGCTATAATTTCTGTCCGTTTACGGACAGAAAATACAAAAGTGCGAAATTCCTGCAGATAGGATATAGTTTGCACGTAAGATTAGGTACACGTGGATTACTAAGGCTAATGGTTCAGATGATATAAAAATCTAAACTTTTTTTAGGGAAGTCAGGGGACGAGGCTGTGGATCACGAAATGCCCCTTTAAAGTTAATGTATGAAAAAGATGACTTTTACTGGAGTTACTGAGAGCACCTATTGCCCCCACATGCAATGCAGTTGGCACTATTGTATTGCATAATGCTTCTTATCAGTTGTCTTGGACATCGTTTTCAAGTGAAAATTGTTGTCAACAGATTGAGATCTGAGGATTATCCTTGGGGATCTCAAGAAAATTATGTTTGCTTTATGATTATCAAATAGAAGAGACATTTAGAGCCACTTGGGGAATGTTAGTATTAATGGAAGTGATCCTCTGTAGTGTATTATTTATTGACATCGTATAAAGTTAATAAGCCTTGCTTACCCATCGAAACCTCTTGTAGAAGTGTCAGAATGATAATCGTATACTGCTAAAGTTGGAGAAGTTGAAGATTTTTTTTCTCTATAATTTAAAGTGTGCTGAATCATAATTTTGGGTCTAACCTCGGGAGATGTGGAAAATTTGTAAAAAAATAAGGGGGGGGGTACAGTAATGCAGGGTAAATTTAAAATAGGGTATATATAAAATTTGGGCATGTAAAGGGTTATTTGTCTGGAGGCAAATCTAATCTGGAGGACAAAGTATATGATAAAAAAATGGGAAATGGCGGCATTTTGGATGCCATCTTGATTTCAAAGTTCCACAACAGGGATTCTTGGGACTTTATGTATGTATTCCTTATTTATCCTATGAGCTCCACCAATAATTTGCACCATTTTTTATCCAAATCGTGTCAACTTAAAAAATTTGACCCATGTACAACGAAACTCTTAAACTTACGTTGTAGATAGTAAAAAAATATACCTTTTCAAAACTCCTTGTGGTTAGACAAATAACATGGTATACCTTTCAGCACGATTAAATCAATTAAAAATTTGATCACCTGTTACAAACCTTTTGTCTGGGCCCCCTCCTTAAGGCACCATTTGGCACTTAAGAATTATGTTTCCAGGGGTCCCTGTCGCTCTGTCGTCAGATTTAATCACTCAAACCTTTTGTATTGAGATGTGTTACAAATGCAGCCAGCTCGGGGCTAACATGTATTACCCATGCAATCAATATGTTGTTCATTTGGGGTGGGTAAAAATGGGTATGTAAAGTGCCCAAGTTAATATTTGAATATAGAGAGTGAAAGCCGAGAACCAACAAAATTATAGCTTGAATTATTTGCCAAAGAGCAAACATCATGAAACGATGAAAAAGTTCACTATGATATCAAGCATTACTTTTGTCATTGATGTATGACCTCATAGTGTTCACGTTCTTGTGAAAAAGGAAGCAATTAAGACAGAATTGCAAATCGACAGAAGAAAACTTGAGGGTAGAGGAAAGGTAGGTCAATAATTCGATGGAAAAAAGACCTGATTTATTTGACAACATATTAAGTGATGACTCTCATGAGAGCATTGTTAATTGCTGGCATTTCCTGGAAGCAATTGGTGGCACACAAGTGATTATGCACTTGTCAAGTTCAATCCCGCCCCCCCTGGGCGGCCCGGGACTAGCGGGGGTATGTGCCGGGACATAGCCGGGCATGTACAAAAAAAGTGATTGCCTCCGCAAGACCGGGATGTTAGCGGGGAAGTTAGCGGGAAGTGTACGGTAGCTTGTTCCCCGCCTGCAGGGACAATCATTGATGATAGCTGGGACTTATAGCCGGGATGTACAAACAATTTGTAACTTAAAAGGACTTTAACGCATGTGTCACAATAATTTAAAACCAGGGTATCAGTGAGCAGTATCACCGTCAAATCTGTAGTATATAAACATTTTATATAGAGCTACCATTGCAGTCCGCACGGTCGAGATTTTCCATGTAGTGAAAGGATGCTATACAAGTAGACACATGCACTGTCCATGGTCGAGTATCAACTAATCGGGATCGAGATATTTTCAACCTAAAATCGCCAGAAAAACATCAACAGAAAATGTTAAAAAAAATAATATCAACTGAATCACAAGAAATTACAAGAGTTTGTCTGTCATTTAATAATAAAATCACCGTAGGTAGTGATAGCTATTTGATTTATTTCTTTCTTAAATGCCAGGAAGAGGCCCATATGTCATTGCATGCATAAAACGCGGGCATTTTAATATGAAAATATGGAATCGCTTTGGAAACAAATAAAATGCTCATGAAATACAGTCTGTTAGCTCAAAATACTTCTCGAACTGCCGAATGGTGCGGATATAAATCACAATTAACTGTAAATCGCGATTCCGAACTTGTTTTGCAGACAGTGTTAGTACATAATATTTTCCATTTTATCGGGATCATTGCAAGTTTCTTGAACCGCTGCGCCGTTCAGCCAAGAGTAACAGCCTGTCCAGGCTCCTGCGTATGTCAGCTCAATTTACCGCAAGGGGCGCCGAGCTGAGGTCCCCGGCCCTAGGCGGTCTTAACATTTAGAGAAACAGGGGGAAGGGGAAAATTGAAGATTGCTCAATTAAATCTAACAAAGTATAACAAATCTATTAATTGCACCTAAAGTTCTTTTATTTGGAAATGTGATGACGACAGATTTAAGTAAAATTGTAAAATTTAATATTGATAGTGGGTTTGGTGGCTGGGCAATAAGATCTTGGATTGGTTAACTTTTTTGTTCAAGCGAAACACAATGGTTTCAAATCAAATATTACTAGATTGTTATGTTAATTGAAAAAATTTACCCCAAACTACCAGTTTTCTCATTAATTTTGTACCAGTAGGAATTTCAGCTGTTAATGAAAAGTAATAAACTGCATTAAAATCTTCGTTTCTCACGAAAACTGACATGGAAAATTCAACTCAAATTTAGAAAGCATGAAGACTGGTGGTTTCCCTATAACTGATTCTGTGTTCAGAATTTGTCAGAAAGAGTTGCAAACCGTCCTCCCAATAAAAAATGGGGGAGGGAGGGGAAGGACATAGTCAAGGGTCACCAAAATGTGATTGCCGACTACAAAATATCTGTGTTTGAGGCAGTTTTTTCGCTTTCTGCGGCATTATGAATCCCCATAATTGCATTCAACAAAGGTGCTTGAGTGCCTCCCTTTGGGCAGGTGCAATATATGATACCCAATGACAAAGTACGCAATGGGCATATATTCAGTTTATTTAGCAAGTCAATCCACAGTAGGCGACAAAACGACAATCGCCATAATGATTTGTTGTTGGCTGGAGTTTCCGTTGGCAGATATGATGCGGGTTAGATATTACGCTGCTATTTTAGTGGTGGATATCGCCGGGGATAATGTGGATTTTTTAACAAAACCAAAACCAAACGAGGTGGTGGTTGAAATGTCGGCCGGTTTGACACTCCGGTGATCCAAAGTGTAGTATGATTTTATATCTAGCTAGACCTGTTGTCGCCCCATAGCCGGGGACCGAGCCGGGATTGTACAGAGTTTTAAAGCAGTCCCCACCCCCATTGGCCGAGACTATACGGGGATTGTCACACCGAAACCCGGCTAGTAGGGGCCGGGACATAGTGGGGGATGTACAAAAAATGTAAGCCCGGCTACCCGGGATTTCGTGCTACTTTAGCGGGGACAAAGGCGGGGGTGTCACGGCAGCAAAATGTACATTCCCGGCTAAGTCCCCGCTAGTCCCGGGACCCACAGGGCCGGGATTGAAATTGACAGGTGCATTAGGATGCCGCAATATGTTATTCCTTAAAGAGACACAAGGACATTTCCAGAAAGAAGCGCCCTCACTTTTTTTTTTGAATACAGGTTTTTACATATTTTTTGTTGGACGGATTGCATAGTAAAATCCGGCTTATGAAATGGCAATGTCTGGATGTACGCATGTGTGTATGTAAGGGTGTATGTGTGTGTGTCTGGACACAAAAAAGGTAAACATTTTGCCATAACTTTTTTTCCAGATGAGCTAGAGTACCCAAACTTGGATATATTGTAGGATGGCACAAGCCCCTACTAACCATGTAATCCATTCCCCCAGGGTCCTCCCCTGGGTCTGATGGGTGGTGGGGAAATATCAAAAAAGGTCAACTTTTCACCAAAAAGGTAAACATTTTGCCATAACTTTTTTTCCAGATGAGCTAGAGTAGTCAAACTTAGGTATGTTGTAGGAGGGGACAACCCCCTACTAACCATGTAATTCATTCCCCCAGGGACCTCCCATAGGTCTGACAGGGGGTGGGGACATGTAAAAAAAGAGAAACATTTCACAAAAAAAGTAAACATTTTGCCATAACTTTGTTTCCAGATGAGCTAGAGTAGTCAAACTTTATTGTAGGAGGGGACAAGCCCCTACTAACCATGTAATTCATTCTCCCAGGGTCTTCCCCTGGGTCTGACAGGGGGTGGGGAAATGTCAAAAAAGGTCAACATTTCCCCCAAAAGTCAATTTTTTTTTCTAGATGAGTTAAGAGTAACCAAACTCAATATCATTTTAGTCTATAGACTGAAAGTGTTTAGACCTATGCCTTTCATAAGCTCCTAGGCAACCATCTAACTGCCCGATATGGAGTTTTGTTGAGGTTTGAGTCCAACCGTCCACTTAGCTTCAAGTGCCTTCCATGCAGGCAGACTGGCTTATGGACTTTTTTGGTCTCCACCTTCTTGCGTCAAGTATAGACTATACATACACAATGTACACCCATATTATTCAACGCCCCAGAGCTGCACATACCCTAGGGAGAAAAAGCAATCCGTCCATACCGCCATTGGCGGTTTACAGATTTTTAATGCTTATTGATCACACCTGAATTGAATAAGCTGAATACACCATCTTTCCGTCTTTATGTTATAAAATTTGTATGATAGAGTATTTTTCTGGCATGCACGACAGAATAATCAAAGCGTGCATTTCGATAAGGATGATTATGATAGCAGGCACGTTCAAAACATATTTTTTTTTTATTTAAGCTTTCTTTTGGCAGGGTAGCACCTTCAGTGACAAGAGCACTGATTTCCAAGAATGAACTTGTATTTAAATACTACACTGTACATAAACATAGAATGGCAAAATACAGATAATAATAGAATACAGTGTGAATATAAGTATAATGAAAATACAAAGATAACCAAAAGTAGAGCAAATTATAAACAATATGCTTAATTAGGATTTACAAATGTTGATGCTTTAAGCTGTGATAGCCTCATTGTATTATAGTCACAGCGGATAACTGCAGGAAGACTGTTCCATATTTTTGTTACTCTCTTATAGAAAGTATGTTTGCCTGCATTTAATTTCCAAGATGGTTCATACAAAGAGTTTGTGGTTTGACTTCTGGTACCCTTAGAATGAACTGAGTGCATAAAAGTGAACGTTTTTTGCAAAACTGCAGGTTTTTCTAACATGGGGCATAGGTAGTGGTGAATTGGATCGCATACATAAAGCTGTCGGTTAAAGGGATAAGCAGCGATAATGCGGGAGAATAAAAAAATGTGGAAATGCATATTTGTAGCTTATAAATCAAAGATTAGTATGTACAATTCCATTAACTACTTTAATGTAGGAACAAAAACACCAAATAGTGAAAAAATGAAGTATTTGAGGAAATTTGTCATACCATTTCCCGCAAATAGCCAAGCAGTGATGGCGTCTTAAAAATCTACACTAAAATGCCGATTGTGGTTTACACCAGTACAGAATGAACAAACATCAATAATGTTTGTGTTTGGTGCACAATATTACACTTATAAATCTTCGATATTCACAGGGAAAGGTTTTTTTTTATCTCAATTCAGAATTTTGATAAGCACTTGCAGGTTATGTTAGCACATCCATGCCAGTAACAACAATACCAAAATAGGAATTTTGATGATTTTTTCGATGTTTTGGATCAGCAAATCGCTGCTTATCCCTTTTAAAATAAAGTTTCCTTTTGATGTGTTCACTTGAAACTCATTGAAACCATTATCTGTAATTGTTACTTGTCCATTCACAAGCTAAATAACTGATTCCTGTTATTTTATAAACCTAAAAATTGTTGTTTTAACCCCATAATTGTTTTTGAGAGCAAAATAAAATAAACATAACAATAAAAAAAACAACAGCTTGAAAACATAGATGTTTTCGTCATTGTCCACACAAATTAAAGTTGATAATAACCCGCTAAAATGCAGAAAGGCATTGGCAGCAGCTCACATTAGGGTCAGAGGTCATCCAGATCAAAATAAGATGTAAATAAGGGATACGTCGTTTGTTTACAGTGACATCAAGAAGACGCCAAGAGCAGTTTTCCATATGTGCTGTACGTTAATTTTCAGCCACTGTCAGCTGCATGCGCGCCAAAGCCAAGCAAAAGACGTTAAAGGTGGAATGAGAGATTTCTTATAACAGGCATAGGTGCCCCTAAAAAAATTGAAAATTCTGATTTTTGCACTAATGTAAAGCTTTCTTCAAAAATGTCTCCAATGTAAAAGGATTAAGCTGAAAAGTATTTCTTTGGTGGCAAAAATGTGAAATTTATCATTTCCTATAGGAGCAAATACTAAATTCAGCCTATGTTTATATTGAAATTAAGCAAATGAAAATCACCTTTTGTTTTTACTTTCAAGGCATTTCTGTAACTACAGACAAGGTTAGAAATCTATTGGGGTCTTATCTATGTGAAATCACTAAATATGACACAATATATGGATGCCCCAAAATCTCTCGTTGCACCTTTAAGTGGTGGGTTCAGTATGTAACATGGACAACAAAACAATTTCAGGGCTTAAATACAGGTTTATGAATGGAAATTTTAACCTACTTTGATTTTGTAAGTAAAAGAAAAAGGCAAAAAAATTGCTAAAACAATTGATGAAAAATCAACCTTTACTTGTGAAAACAGGCTAAGTAGGATCGGGGTTCCTTATATCAAGAAAAGTTGATGATCTACAGCTATACCACATTGACAGTGTTTTAGTTCATTGAAAAACCTAACAGTATCAAAATCTAAACAATGAAAAAATTGAAGGCATGTCATATAAAATGTGCCTTTAGGCGACGAAAAAACAACAACCCTGTTTTACGGGCGAGCGGACCTTTTCAAGTAGGGTCGGTCGGGCGATTTTTTTTTTTTTTAATTTTTTTTTCCTTCCTGGAGGTCAAAATTGGCCTAAAATAGCCCAAAAACCTGAAAAATCAGGAGAAAAATGAAAAATGTTTACAAGCAAAATTTTCTTAAAAAAATAGCCAAATTGATAAATTTGAGCTAAAACAGGCTGATTTTACATAATTTTTGAAAACTAAAAAAAAAAAAAAATTGCAAAACTGAAAAATCAGGGTCGGTTGGGCCCGTTTTTTTTCGTCGCCTTACTGCTCTTACTGGCACTGCTTATGGCACTCTAGTGAGTAAAAATAAAGTGCTGCTTCCAACATTTATGGCACTGAGCTCAATATTACTCTTTGGATGTTGAGGATAGCATAAAAATGCCATGACCAACTTGGATTTTTTTCCAATACCTTATACTGCGTGTTTCTATTTAAGGTGCATGTATTGATCCTAGCACCTTTCATTATGATACATCAGATATCCACAAGAAAAGGTTATTTCCAAAATTAAAGTTGATTCTGATGGAATGTTGATGGTTCATGCAAATGTTCATACGGTGTCCCCTCTGTTATATTTTCTGTCCATTTACAGACTGAAAATATAAAATTACATAAACTTCTTTCAGAGTAGAAAGAATCTTCATGTAAGATAAGCACCAGGCGGTGGCGGCCAAGCCTCATTCATTATTGCAACTCACCAAAAATGTCAAAAGAAATTACAGCAATACGAGTGCAACCACAAACCAATTCGGGTGCTTTGATGTGGGTCGGTCATGGGTGTTCCCATGACCCACATACGACCTCGTCCTCGTTCGTTATTCATACAAAAAATCAGAAATAACCCTTCCAGTGGAGTTGATTCTTCAACTCCAACGGTTTGGAATAAGAAAATATTCCTTGACAACATATAAAAAATTCAGAATTTTTCGTCAAGATTTTGCTTACGACGTTATTGTATTTTTAAACCAATGGCAACGTCTGAAATTGGGATTTCTTGCCGCCCTCCCCTGATAGGCACATATACTTAGGCCAATGGTTCCGATGATATCTAATGCTGTTTTCCATACAACATGAAGCATGGACACATGATGTCATGGTATACATGCAGTGATCACAATGCATTATGGGAATCTAATGCTGGTTTCCATAATGCTCATGCATGACACATGACCTCATGGTATTATAGTAGCAGTCCTCTAAATATTTTGCTATGTAAAGACTATACAGGGTGTCCACAAAAAAATGGTGCAAGGCAAAATGCCCTCCTTGGAGGTGAAAACAATAAAATAGTGATGTTATATTACATCATATCACAAATTAAGTCTTGGCTTTTGAATACCAAACCAAATCGGATGCTGTAAACGGTATTCAAAAGCCAAGACTTCATTTATGACATGGTATAAGTATGTTGTCGCTATTTTATTGTTTTCACCTCCGTCAAGGGTGATTTTGCCTTGTACCATTTTTTTGTTGACACCTGTATAATATAATTGGGCATAGCTCAAAAAGTAGCTCAGAAACAAAATGTAGCTAAAAAGGTGTGCTTTTTTTTTCAAAAAGGTTTCCAGGTTCATTTGTGCTATTTGCGATAATTCGAAGCAATGTGTGTTCCGTACTTTCATAAAATATGTGAAGTAAATAGATCTATAACTGGAACTTACTTTGCAACTGTGCGACGTTGCGACCATTACCAATGGTCTTCAACAGGCATCTGACCATTGGTAATGGTCGCAGCGTCGCACAGTTGCAAAGTAAGTTCCAGTTATAGATTTATTTACTTCACATATTTACTTCTACTGGATGAATGAGAACATACATCTTCACTTTCATAAAATCATTAGAACGCATTACGACGCTTGCGCTGACCGCCCCATTTTTCCATCAAAATCAAATTGTGTCTCAAGTTTGCACATATATTCATTAACAACACTCTCGCAGCTACATTTTGACACCAAATTTAATTCTTCAATGAAAATAATAAGCTAGATATGACATGATGAAGCCAGTGCGTAGGAATATTACTTTGGGTGAAAGGTATCCCACATTTTTGCCGGAACTATTTAGAGGTGAGTAGTCGCCCAATCACAATGCATTCTGTGACAGATTGAAATTTCTCAGGCACCTGGCCAATTCTAGCTCAGTGCACTTTGACTGTTAATAATGTGAAGAGTGTCTGACTGGAGTGCTAATCACCTTTAGCAATTTGTCTCTCTCTGATATATTAAGCTATGAGATTTTTGGTCTTTTCTTCCCCTAATCTGGGACTAATGTTTTTTTTTTTTTTTTTTTTATGCTGGTTTCCATAATGCTCATGCATGACACATGACCTCATGGTATTATAGTAGCAGTCCTCTAAATATTTTGCTATGTAAAGACTATACAGGGTGTCCACAAAAAAATGGTGCAAGGCAAAATGCCCTCCTTGGAGGTGAAAACAATAAAATAGTGATGTTATATTACATCATATCACAAATTAAGTCTTGGCTTTTGAATACCAAACCAAATCGGATGCTGTAAACGGTATTCAAAAGCCAAGACTTCATTTATGACATGGTATAAGTATGTTGTCGCTATTTTATTGTTTTCACCTCCATCAAGGGTGATTTTGCCTTGTACCATTTTTTTGTTGACACCTGTATAATATAATTGGGCATAGCTCAAAAAGTAGCTCAGAAACAAAATGTAGCTAAAAAGGTGTGCTTTTTTTTTCAAAAAGGTTTCCAGGTTCATTTGTGCTATTTGCGATAATTCGAAGCAATGTGTGTTCCGTACTTTCATAAAATCATTAGAACGCATTACGACGCTTGCGCTGACCGCCCCATTTTTCCATCAAAATCAAATTGTGTCTCAAGTTTGCACATATATTCATTAACAACACTCTCGCAGCTACATTTTGACACCAAATTTAATTCTTCAATGAAAATAATAAGCTAGATATGACATGATGAAGCCAGTGCGTAGGAATATTACTTTGGGTGAAAGGTATCCCACATTTTTGCCGGAACTATTTAGAGGTGAGTAGTCGCCCAATCACAATGCATTCTGTGACAGATTGAAATTTCTCAGGCACCTGGCCAATTCTAGCTCAGTGCACTTTGACTGTTAATAATGTGAAGAGTGTCTGACTGGAGTGCTAATCACCTTTAGCAATTTGTCTCTCTCTGATATATTAAGCTATGAGATTTTTGGTCTTTTCTTCCCCTAATCTGGGACTAATGTACCATTTATCCCAGCCCTAATCAACCAAGACTTTATAAATCATACTCAAGAAGTGCTGGATAAAATAGCATTAGACTGAAATACCACCAGTTAATCAAAAAATGCCAGGTAGTATCAGCTAATGTTTTCTCTAAAGTGATGTTTAATGCAAAGTAGAACTTGATGTGAGATGGCGAGATTTAATTCTAATCTTGTCTAGACTGATATCACCCTTAAGAATACACAGTCATGATCAATTTGATTGGTTTTTTTAGAGGTCAAGAACTCATGCTAAAAAGTTGTTTGCTATCAGATGGTAAACAACAGTCAAATAGCATGGGAGCTACAATCCTCGAAAAAAATGTTGGATCACTTTGACCGATTTAGGGAAAAGGTGACCCCCTCTCCCCCAATTCAATGTTGATCCGAGTCATTGTTGTCAACAGCTTCGCCAGGCCCCCAACATTGATTGATGGGGAGTGGGGAAGAATTTGGTAAAAGGGAAGACCTCTGCTTTCTAAAGAAAAATGACTTGCCCAATTTCGAATTCTCATTGTTGAACATGGGCAGTGTTCCAATATATTGCATCAAGTGTTCCAAATATTTTTTTCGATGATTGTAGCAGACATTTGTAACACATCTCAAGTACAAAAGGTTGAGTGATTAAATATAGACTGCCAGAGAGGGACCTCTGAAATGTGATTCTTAAGGAATCACACCACTAAACTCCCCATAGACTTGTGTACAAAATGACCTCTCACCAAACGTTGATTTCTCGGCTATAAAGCGACTGGTTACTTCAAAACTGAATTTTTTTTAAAGATTAGCACCATACCTCTTCAACAAAAATGAAAAAGTCATATGATGAAGGCTGATTTTTTTAGCTACAGAGCATTGAAAAATTTGCATGTTTTCAAAACGTTCAGGCCTAGTTGAGTGTTACTAGAAATTAAAATTGTACAGTTTCCCCAAACCCTCAGAAATAATACAAAAATGGCACAGACAAAATCTTTACCACCCAAATGGTTTGTTACTAGTCCACACATTATGATTAATTTCAAATTTCATTTAAAGACACGAATCATCAACATTTTGTGACTCTTCATTTAGGCAAGGGCCATATTTGGGACGCCAACACTGTCTCGGCACTGACGTCGTCTGCTACACCTAGTTTATTTAGTGGTGTGATTCCTGAAGTGCTGCAAATGGTGCCTTAAAGAGGGGGCTCAGACAAAGATTACATAGGGGTAAACTTTTAAATTGGTCTGGTCATGTTGAAAATTATGCCAGGTTATTTAACCATAAGGATTTTAAGGTATAGTTTGTACTATCTGCAGACTTTACTTTAACTCCAAAGCCTATATTTTCAAAGTTTTGGAGTTGTAGGCTAAAAACAGCAAAATTCAATAAAAAGGTCAATTTTCAGTTGCACAGGGATGAAATTTTAAATTTACTCTGATTTGGATAAAAAATGGGTGGAATATAGATGGAAGTTCGTAGGATTAAAATAAGAATATTTGAGTTCTCTTAAATGCTTTCGTACCCAAAGTTCAGTTTTTATGTAGGACAGGCGGGCTGAAAAACTGTACAAATGCCCATAGATGATATCGATAGTAATAACGCCACCCATTTTGATAAGCTACCTAATTGACTCATAATTTATGCAGTATGATGTATAGGCTGGGAATGGCGGAAGTTTAATAGCACCACGTACGACCGACGATCGATAAGCTACTGATTTCATGCAGTATGCCCCCACTTTCTTGATCAAGTGTCATATCCCATTTATTTAGGATCCCTGGTCATGATAAATGGATGCTTGTCTTCCAATTGGCCTTTCACAGAAATATAACGGGGAAAATCCTTTGAACTAATCTTTCTCTCTCTCTCTAGTCAATATTCTACATTTTGTAATTGCCAAAGGAATTGACCAAGTTTTGCGTTATCAAACACTCATGTCAGTAGGAGCTTGAAACTATGCAGTCATGTTCAATTGAAACCAGAGGAGGCTAGGAACCAATCTTAAAGGTGCGTGTTCCGATCGTCTTTGGGACCCCCCTGATTTACCCGGAAGTAGTATCGATTTTGATATCAGATGAAAGGCCGTATTTTTCTCATTGTCGTCCTGAAATTTGAGTCCTCAAATCCATTTCATTCCCAAGATATAAACAAAAACCGCCATTTTAGTGGTTAATTATCAATATTAGCCAGGGCATTGAATAGGGCTTACAACATGCATTATTGCGTCTACCATCAAAACCGCAAGTTTGTTTCCCACGGTACTTGACGGGGTGTATGTGCAAGTGCCAGGCTCTCATATCAAGTAGAGAACACAATACACATAAATCGGAATAAGCACCTTTAAGGTAGGATTATCGGCTACGGCTTCGTGCCCAGATCTTGTTGAAATTCTCACGAAATGTTGGTATTGGTGAAAGAAACATGTGTGGCAAATTTTATTTTTTTCCAAAAAGGCGTTTTAGAGATATGTCACCTAATGCGTTTTCAAATTCCCATAGACTTTGTACAGTGACTGATTTTGGCAGTATAGAAAATGACCAAAATTGGGCAATTTTGTGAAAAACTACACATTTTATTTCAATTATTTCTCAATTGATGAGTTATAAGGATAGGTGTTTGTTTTTAATGGTTAAAGAAATATCAAAAATCCATACGATTTTTTATTTTTCTGTGTGTCATAAAAAACAAAGAACAGGTGGTCGCAACAACACTTTTGTTTACATATTTCTTGAAATACTGAAGTATCCACTTTTCATAATTTTTCCTAGAAGAAACTACAGCTCCCTTGGTGATGAATAAGGTGTCATATGAAAGGAAATCAAATTTAGAAAATTCTCATGTTAGATTTTGCAGATTGAGTGTTTCTATTTGAAAGGTGTTTTTAATTTTCTGTAAGTTATCTTTCCCTAAAATAATTAAACACTTGATTAAAAAAAAAGCCAACGTGAGATTTTAGGTATTTTGCTTACACACACATCCCTGGAGTTTCAGCTTAAAAGCACCTTCCATTTGGGCTGGGAAAAATTATTTATTGTAAAAATTCACTCAAACAAATCATGCAGTCTTGAAACTGCAAAAATATGTGGAGGAAAGTTCAATCCTTACCATAGTCAAGTTTGGACTAAATTGATATAGGGGTTTTGATTTTATGGTCATTTTCTGTACGGCCATTTTATCCGATGACCCTACCTTAAAAGTGCATTGCAATGTATTGATCTGTCTGGCTTGATCCGCCCTACTACTATCTGCTTCACACCAACTAAATAACAGGTGTAGCAGACGACCATCAGTTTGCTGAGACGTGTTGGCGTCCAAAATATGGCCCTTGCCAAATGACAGAGTCACAAAATGTTGATCAGTTGTGTCTTTAAATGAAATGTGAAATTAATTCTAATGATGTGGACTAGAAACAAACCATTTGGGCGGTTAAGATTTTGTCTGGCCATTTTGTTAATAATTATGGTATTTGGGTGGTAACGTGATTCCCTAGGACGTGGGCTGTTTGGAAAACAGGCTAATTCTTCGAATGCTCTGTCTTCGTAACTAAAAAATCATCTTTCTTTATCATGTATGACGTTTCATTTTTGTGGAAGAGGTATGGTCCTAATATTCCCAAAAAATCCAGTTTTGGAAATAAGCAGTCGCCTTTTATAGCCGAGAAATTGACGTTTGGTGAGAGCTCAGTTTGTACACAAGTCTATTGGGAGTTATTTAGTGGTGTGATTCCCTTATAGTAGGGTTATGAAGGTGGAGTTATATTCTAAGTTAGGGGAAGAAGGTTTGAAAACCTCAAAGACCTCTTCTTCAAAGTCATTTGTTCTAAAACTAGAGTGATTTTTGATAAATAAAACTAACACAAGTAACCTTTTGTAATTGAAATATATAAAAACAAGAACTGCCTTGCCCAAGTGATCGAGATCTTGACAAAAAATGTGGCAGTGGGGTTTAATGATAAAAGGCTTGCCTTTGTGTACATACAAGGTGTTTGTTAAAAAGGACAAAGTATCACGGAGAGGTTGTTTGGAAAGTGAATAGAAAAAACTTTTGTCACCTACTTTTGCAGAATATTTTTTAAAAATTCTCTGTCCACATGGGGCTCATGAGGTTATAGGGTAAAAAGAAACAAAAATTGGGTGGGAAATGTTGTAACCCCCAATATCTCTGGAATCTTATTTGCCTTCTCACTCAAAGATCTCTTTCCCAATGTCATTCAAAATTGTCTTCTCACTCAAAAGAACATTGGCAAAAGCATCAAAAATTGTCTCTCAGTAGTCATTGAAGTTTCATTCATCAATAAGACCCTGATTGCTGCATGTTTTGATGTTGACGAGCTAAGCTAATTTTGTAATCCCAAAATGTCTTGGCGAAAACTGACAAATCCAAAGTTCAGATTTTGATCATTCAGAAATAAGTATTGTTTCAGGAGCTGCTTAAAGACGCAGTGGAAGGTGGCTCTCTTAGTTAACAGGAAGTTTGTTCCGAGCATAGGCCAATGATGTTGAATGATCTGTCACCAGATCTACGCCGGTTCAAGGCCCCTCTACCACTTCATTACTGGTTAATACGTCTGATACAAATAAGTCCCAGATATAGGAGGCAGAAATAATGTGAGGAGTGGAGCGTATTCCCCCTCCCTAAAACTAAAAGAAATAGCAATCCATGGCAAAAAATTTATTCAACACCTAATTTGATCGCTCTAATTCCACCTGGCTATGTTCCATGCTGCAGCCTTCCAATAGCAAGTTCCATAATAACTTCCACTCGGGCAGAGCTAGTGCCTGTTCTATCTGTAGCGTGTTTTCTGCCATTGCAAAAAAAATAGAGTTTTATTACAGGGTAGATTTTTAAAACCACAAAGCAATTAAAACAAGGATGTCGCCCGCGTAGCATAGGCCACTGCACCTGACAACTATAGGTATTTGTGGTTTTATACCCAGAACTAGCAGGCTCCCAGATCCAGTGTGCACAACAGACCACCAAGGAGTATACCAATTGTTATTTTTTGTATTGAATATTTCCATTCAATGCTAAAAGCACTGAGTTCAAACCTGCAAAACACAAGTTCAAAATAATTGAGAATTAAATGTCAATAAAAATAGCAAGTCTGGTCAGTGCTAGCAGTGACAGCCTGAACCCAGGCTACGCTTGGTATAATTATGCAAGCAAATCTTGGAAATTTATGGTGTATAAGTTATCGCCGCCTCTATTACCCAAGTCATTTAATCCCCTTGGGCACTATCACCTATGATATAACGTCTGATGGCTCATTAACAGGAAACTCCCCATTTTTTGCACATAGCCTTCTGAGAACCAATCAAAATAGTGCTTATATATCTCTCTGTAAACCATACTAAAATTCTTACAGAATCACGATTGCTCAATACATGATATTACCTCCACTAACAATCAAATAGTGCCTTAAATGCCAAAGGTATATAGCAGGTAGTGTCCAGAGCATAGGCATGTAAATACGGGGGGATGGGGGGGATTATATCCCCCCAATATTTTGATGAGGGGGCATGGTCAATACGATCATCCCCCCCAATGGTGATGCCCGTTCATGTGTATTTGACCAAAAAATAAACTCATATTTTACAATAATGTTAAAAAATGGTAAAATGTCTGCGCGCTTCGCGCGCATTTTGTTCTAATTACAATTACTTTTACCGGTTTTAGCTGTAAATGGCAAAAAAAATTCGCGCGCTGGGCGGGCCACAGGTGCTATAATACCTCTTTTCAGAAAACCCCAGTTCATTCAAAAATTTTTCATCCCCCCATCCCCCCCATGTTCAAAAGAAATTTACCCACTGGTCAGAGGGGTAATGATCCAAGATGTGCATATGAGGTCATGATCACTCCATCTTAGCTGTTTGAGAGTTTACACACATGTGTATACTTGAAAAGTGTAAAATATGTATAGCTGAGACTAACTGATCTAGGAGTCTGGATTGGAGCAGAAGTTTGCTTCATGTCGTGTTCCACAATGTACATCATGTTTCTCTTATAGCTTTATACTTCAATGCTTCAAAGATTTGCTGTAACTTTCATTGCTTTTGTAACATGTATTTTAGCAATATAAGCCCTGTGCACTTGAGCATTTGCTCACAGGAATAAAACAATGTGTGGAATGCTTTGAATATGCATTTAACTCAAGGAAAGGTGTCACGGTTAGTGGCGATGGAATTAGGATTTTGACAAAGCGTTTCACACGTTTATCACATACATGTATTAGGGCGATAGCCTGCATGCTTGTCAAAGATGTGCGCATGTTTCAGCGTAGGTTTTGCTTTTTCAGTCGATACAATTGGTATCCGTTTGGTGAAGGCGTGAACATGGAGAAAGCCTAAAATATGCAGATATGTGATGGTGTGTGACTTGCTAATTAATTAACCAAGTGTCACATCATTAATAACATTCAAAGGTTATGTTTGGGTATTCCACACAGTTCGTGCTAAATTGTGCAGGCAATAGCATATTACTGATTGCCAAGAATATGCCTATTTAAATTGGGTTTCTAAACAACTGTGTTAAAATATGCACAGAATGCTCAATCTCTGCAGGAATGTGGTGAAGTTGAACTTGTCAAGTTACAGGTGGTCCAGTTGGCGTTACTGTCTGTTCAATTAACTTAGATGTCCGGTTTTTATTAATTATTTCAAAAAATATATGTTTTTTAAATAAATCCCGAAAATAAAGTTGTTGCGTATCTTTGGACCTAAGACGTTTTTACATGACAAAAGGAATGGGACGTTTTAAACCTTCAAATCTATTGAAGTCTGGGTATTTCACCCTCGCTTTGAAAATGAGCGAATGAAGGTTTGGCACCATTAGTAATTACGTTTTGTGGAAGGTTCCATGACTCCACTTAGTAGGTATAGTAAGGGTTGTTGTCGGAGGCCTATTGTCTGCCACTTTTGATTGGTATGAAATGAATAATGCCAACTTTGTTCAACAGGATCAAATCCGAAAGCAAGGTCCAGTCCAAGATCAATAATTGTTCGTAAGATGCTTTGAAGTGCCCCTAATTTGTGAATGGGTCCGCCATAAAAGTTTCAGAGTCAAAAGTTGATATTTTCCTGGACCCAGTTTGTTGTCGTTTGACAATAAATATCAGTGTCAATTGAATAAAAATCCTAAGAAGAAATATGTTTTTGAGTTGGAACCCAATGATCTTGTTGGGTCCAATGATGAATAACAACTTTTCTTTCATTATTATTTTGGAAAACGTATATATTATTTGGAAATAATTAATAAAAACCGGACATCTAAGTTAATTGAACAGACAGTAGTGATGTTTATCTCCCTTTCCATATGACATGCATGTTTCTCCTTTCCCAATATAGAGGGACATTACAGGATATCATGGGAAGGGTGAATGTGATATTTTTGCAAAGCCAGATTTTTGCATGTACATAGTGTACTGTTTAATTAATAAATACCCCAAAGCAATAAGGCAACAATTGTTTTTGATCTGAAACTAGAGTGATTTTTTAATTAAATAATTCAACTAACAAAGTAACCTATGGGGAACTGAAATATATAAAAACAAGAATTGTCTTTAAAAAGGACAAAGCATCGCTGAGAGGCTGTTTGAAAGTAAAGTAGAAACAAAACAACTTTTTGTCACTTAACTTTTGGGGAATACTTTTAAAAATTCTCTGTCCACATGGTCCATGAGATTTAGTGGTAAAATAAAACAAAAGCATACCAAATTTGGCTGAAAGTGTTGAAAATATATCTTATGCAGTATATACCT
>JAMKCH010005633.1:0-32821 GCA_023653785.1 Ophioderma brevispina
ACCTTTTGAACAGCGGGGATTGAACTCATGATTTATAATGTTCCCAATCCTGACTTCTTCGTTTATTCGTTGCGACACAAGTTCTCTAACAGGGTTGTCTCAAAAGAACGTTCCCCTCCAGAAACGTCAATTTGCTTACTTAATCACTCTTTACCCGGTTTTTTTAGCTTGATATTATGAAAATCGTGTACTTTTTTGAAACATATGGTGAAAAAAGACAGGAAAACGGTAAAAAATAACCAACCAATGACCTATTTCCCTAAAAATGAGGCAACCTAATTTTTTTTCCCCTGCGGGCGTAACAATAGCGGAGAACCATGTACAATTGTAATTCTTATGGATTTGGCACACTCAAGTTTCTCCTCAGATTTATTTAGTAATGCCTACAACACCTGAAACATGCATTAATTTATTCTTCAATGAAGTGATCTAAATCCCTTCACCCGTCTCACATCATAATGCAAATAATTACTTGGTTAACGCCACTTTCCAATAATGGCATTGGGCGTGACCTACAATAGGCATATTCTACTGACTTCCTCTTGGGTTAAAAGGACCATCGTTCTTGAATGGTAAAAGTTTCCCTCAAAGTTGGGTTCCCAGTAGATTGCAATCAAGGAGAACAGAGAAAAATTCTGGAGTATCTCAAGACCTCGAAAAAGGTGCAAGGAGAGATCGATGTGCATCAAAGAACAGGACAATCATCCGTAAATAATGCTGCAATGCGTAAGAACTGAACAATAAAACTCTAGCAACCAAACCACAATGACCTTGGATATACGGAATTGCCAGGAGGGTCTTAACATTTTATGTCGGGGATTTTGCATCCCTGTTTACTCTGCTAATGCTAGCCGTGGAACCAAGTCGGTGTTTGCATCATTTTCATGGAAATATGTCCTTAGTTGTTGTTATTTTTTTTTCAACGTTTTTCTTTCTTGTCTTCCAACAAATGTTTTCAAAACATACATATTTTTCATAATATAAAGGTAAAACGAGGATACGAATTGAGTGAGTACAAAAATGGCCGTTTCTTGAGGAACGTATCTTTCTTCTGAGACACCATGTATGTTACGGCACTATCAGTGATTGCTATATCATAAAAAATCGGGGAAAAAAAATCATCAAATAGATTTTGCATGTCTGTACAAGTGTATAGGTATCTTACCAACACTACAAATGATAGAACCATAAAAAACCTAAATAAGGAACGAAATCGGATATTTTAGTCCCATTATGTGTCCGAACGGACACTACTACAACACGTAATACAATGGAAATTCGAACTCTTTGAACACGCGTTTTCTGCTTCCTTTTTCTGTCAATTTCTTTCTTCAGTTGGAAAAATTCATGTTATGAATTACGACCGGACTATTCTTCACTTGTAAAGCTATTCCTGACAATTTAAAAAATGACTCCTTGGATAAATCACTGATAGTGTCTTTAATACAATTATTATATTATTATGTACGCAACCACGCACCCACCATCACCATGTGCACCCACATATAATCATTCATGCAGACACATAAAAAGTGCAAAACTCAGCAATTTTTAAATGGATATTGAATCCTTGAGCGCTATTGGATGCCCGTTTAGTTTTTAATCATAAACGATGTTTTGGGTTTGGGAAGTACCTTTTAGCGCATTAAACGTCGTCGGTTGATATTAAAAGTAACTTAAATCATTGGATCCTAACTGTTCTGGTTTCGTTTGTGTGTTTTGTAGTTCTAAAGGCATTTTAATGTCCTTTTACGCTTTCTAAGAATTTACCACTCTTCAAACCTTATTATTCATTAAGGGGGGTGATCCCCTGCTACAGGGGAAAACTTTTTCCCCTGCAAAAGGAGATATTGTAACAGCCCTGTCGGAGTCTAGCTTTGCAATACTTTTTAATTGTTGACTGTAAAATCCGACTATCGGTTTTTTCCGAAGATACGACTTATCAAAGTATCGTAGGCGACAAAAAAACTCGCAAAAGCAGTTTGCCATATACCCCTTTTTTTTGGATGTATTATTAATTCAACATGAAATTAACAATATTTTTCACAACAAAAAATTATAGGCTGTGGATTGTTTCTTTTTAAAGTCTTGTATTTGAATTGGTTAAATAAAATGAAAAAATTAAATACTTTTACATACATGCGGATACATTTCTTATGTTTTCTTATGTTCGCTCACCCTGCGTAATTTAGTCAAAATTATTTAAAAAAATCCAAACTTAATGCAAGTCTTTTTCAACCAACTTTGATTAAAATTGATACTTACTCCTAACACTAATGCAAAATATTACAGTCATTCGTATAAATAGCGCCCTCAATCGTGCACAACTTTAAAGGAGCCCTATATCTCAGTTCGTATAAGGCGCAAGATCGCAATTTCAAACAAACGTAACTAGAAACGAAAATGGTGGTAGAAGAATTTGGCACCGAGGTTAGAAGACTAAGCTCTAGAACCTGTGCTTCCGATTTTTTTTTTTAATTTTCAACTTCTTTTTAAATTATTCGTAGAAAGTGTTTATTGGCTGGCTCATGGTTGCCATGGCAAGCAATTCAAAATCCGAGAACGTGGTTTCCTTTCCTCCGGAAATGTCCGCAGCGAACTTCTCTCCCGAAACCCCATTAATGTACATCAAACGGTGTTGAGTAGTTTTGGTCAAAATTTAGCCATCAACGGCCTAGCATGGTTACCATGGCAACAAAGGGTGAAAATTAATACCGATTTTGAAAGCTCCGTTCAAGGCCTACATGGTGTATATGAGTGTTATATAGGTGGACATTTTTTGAGAAATTTCTGAAGTCGCTCCTCGAAATTTCCACAAATAGCGTGATACCCTCCCGTTAAGAATGAACACTGGCCAGTGTTGATACTTTCTATTCCCCCGTAAAGCACTGACACATTTTTCCGTAGAGGACGCGCCTCAATTGTCACCACTGCGGTTTTGATGCTGGAATTGATAATGCATATTGCAACGCCCTATTTAATAATGTGCTCATATTGAGGTTACCTTAAAAACGGTTGTTTTTTATCTATATCTTGAAGAAAGAAATGGATTTGGGAGACTGACATTTCAGGACGAAATGAGAAAATACGGCCTTTCATCTGATATCAAATTGATACTACTCTACTTCCGGGTAATCAGGGGGTCCCAAAGACGATCGGACAAGCACCGTTTTAAAAGCCATACAGCACATTATTTTTGGAAGAGCGCTCTGCATTGTTCCGAATAGTTTTAAGATTGCCTCTCTCCAGTTGCGTTAGTAATGGGTTAAAGGAAATATGTCAAAGATTTTTGTCATCTGATTTGGACTTACCTTCATAAATAACGTACTACATCACGAATTCCCGAAAAATAAATACAATTTGATGTAAAATTAACAAAATATCAGTCATTTAAATTTTGCTTTTTTTGACATACGAAAACGGGCGGATTTTTCGCCACCGCTCATTGACAAAGCGCCCAATTGTTGGTCTCCTCGTGACGTCAAAGTGCAGGTGTGCTGACCAAAACATCGTGTTGCCTCGAATTGTTATTGCTGACACTGTCCAATATTGATGATTGAAGAGCCTAATAAAATTAGAAAAATAAGTTACAGAAGGACATATTTTGTTTCATGTCGTTGGTTTTAATTATTATTAAGTGGCAACACTGGCGGATAGTGATGGCACAACGACTAAGTAATGGATGGTCTCACTTTGAACGTCACCATTGCCTGCGATGTGGATTTGTCGATCGTTTCAGAGTCATCTATTGGGGCGAAAAGTACAGGCAAAATACTCACAAATGTGGACAATTTTCAACTTATTTTGATTTATATTAATCTACGTTACTGTAAGCTTTCCATCCTACAAATTTTCCAATTGGACCAATGACATTTTCCTTTAATGAACAATACATTTGAATGATAGAGCTCAAATTATCTATGTGTCGCAAAAGAAGAATGTTGTAAATATAATAATTAATATCGGAGATCCTCCGATAATAATTCCAACAACAGCTCCTGGAATTTGCTGGAAACGTCCTTTTCCCGTCCCCAGGGATATCCGCATCAGTACGTGTCTACGCTCCTCTCTTACAGGGGCTGATCCAGGGCTTTTTAAAAACGTCCAACATTATACCGGGGTGGGGGGGGGGGGGGTGGGGGGGGGGGCTGAAGCTGGACATTTGTCCAAAATGTGCTGATTTTGCAAGATTTGGCGGAATTAACCGTGGGCGCGCGCGCCCCTCCGCCCCCTCCCTAGATCAGCGCCTGATTATTGTTCCGTCTGTTTAGGCAAGTCAAGTTGATTGTCATTTTGGTGAGGTGGCACACTGTTTCTCAGACGGAAATAATTTTTGGGCTTTTTCCAGCTCCGCCATTGAATTGTCAATCGGGGATCCCGATTCTAATTAACAAAATCACCAAATCGCTTCTTTATGACAAAATAAGTCATTTTAAGCATTGCAATTCGCAGGTATAGTTAAAAGACCAATTGACACCAACACAACTGTGCAACAGAAAAGCAAGTGTAGACCTCCCTGACAGAATTTACAGTATATCTCGTTTTCTTGCGACCACAATTTCAACAGCATTCAGAACCGGGTGTGAAAACAGATATAGCCGGCGGGAGCCAAACAGTCCGGGCTCCAAGACGATAACGGAATAACTGAAACTATGTTGCGTTAAGAGTCCACTGAATCGATTGCCCTTTGTCACATTGGTCCCGGAATATGAGTACGCCGGACCATAATACTTCTACATCATTGAGTCATGCGTGGACTTTAGCTTGATAAAATCGGGATCTGCAAGTGAAAGCTGGATTAAGCCGGGATTAGCACATATAATCGCGATGGTCTATTAGCTAATGACAACAGCTTTTCAAGTTGTATACTGGCATAATGTCAGCATCCCTTGTTCCAGCCCAGAAAGTGCCATAAACTGTCACCTCCCCCCCCGGAACTCTTCCTGTTTTTAACTGTTTTTTAACCGAATATAGCATCCAAAAAAAAACCATTTTTTTTGTTTGGTTTTTTTTCAACTCGGAGTGATTTTAGTTAAGGTCCTTTTCATTATGTCAATATTTTTTTTTCATAGCCATTATGTCCCTTTAAAGTCTTACCATAGATTGAAATATTTTTTTTGTGTAATAAGAAAAATGTCAACTAAACTAAAGTTGGTACCTACATT
Organism: Ophioderma brevispina; assembly: GCA_023653785.1. Classification (NCBI taxonomy): domain Eukaryota; kingdom Metazoa; phylum Echinodermata; class Ophiuroidea; order Amphilepidida; family Ophiodermatidae; genus Ophioderma; species Ophioderma brevispina. Next base: position 5,166 of record JAMKCH010005633.1, read on the forward strand.
GTCACAATTCCGAAATTTGAAATGAAGCGATTTTCGTTTTGATGCATAAACATTTATGTGTAGTATTACGTCCCAGAGGATACTGTGTATCACAAAAATTCGGATCCGGAAATTCAAAAACTAAGTGTGAGCTTCTATAGAATGAATTCGTTTTAAGCTTATCAATTTCACACAGTGCTTAGTATATGGACAAGCAATTGTGTAATGCAAAAAACCGATTTTTTTTGGAAATTGAGTGGCGCCCTCCTCAGGAAATCTCTTATCGGCCCTTAAGACTGTAAACAAAGCTCTCAGTTCAACACTATTTAACTGGGAGCAATTCTGCCACCAATTATCGTAAATCGTTTACCACATTATGACTATTGTGCTATTAATTCATACACCGTATTTCACGTTTTCACCCTTCTTAAAAACAATAGACTAACAATTTTGCAGTCATGTTAGGCCTTCATGTTCAAGAATCAGAAATGAACATGTTCAACTTACAACTTAATACTGAAGTTTGCAACATAGCGATTTTTTTTCTGTTTTTTTTTCACTATAATTAATTTAAAAAAACTACCTTAGATTATTTCTATGAGGAAAACGACATGATTCAAACTAATTATCTCCCGTAACCTATGTGGAAATGTTTTCCTATTTTCTTTATTGGAAGAGTGTAATCTGGGCATTGATGTGAAGCCAAAAGAAGACCAAAGCTAATGGGATTTTGGTTTTTCACAATGAAATATTTAAAAAAAAACAAAACTTCTTTAATTATGCCTAAAAGAAACGACTAATTTCAAACCTAATTACTTTCCTTGAGCTACGGTAAAGTGTTTCTAGTTTCTTTGTGGGAAGAGTGTGGGTTCTGGGAATTGATGTGAAGCCAAAAGAAGAAAGAGTTATGGATTTTTTTCACAATGAATAATTGAAACAAAAACTCACTTATGTCATAGGACGAAAACGACTGATTTCAAAACCTAATCACTTCCCTTAAGCTACAGTGAAGTGTAAAGTGTTTCCATTTTCTTTGTGGGATGAGTGTTGGTAATGGGGATTGATTTGAGGCCAAAATAAACAAAAATGTTGTTTTTTTCACTATGAATAATTAAAACAAAAACTCCTTTAATTATGCCATAGGAAGAAAACGACTAATTTCAAACCTAATTACTTCCCTTAATCTACAGTGAAGTGTTTCTATTTTCTTTGTGGGATGAGTGTGGGTACTGGGGATTGATGTGAAGCCAAAATAAACAAAAGTGTGGTTTTTTTTTCACTATGAATAATCAAAACAAAACCTCCCTTAATTATGTCATAGGAAGAAAACGACTGATTTCAAACTAAATTATCTCCATTAAGCTACAGTGAAGTGTTTCTATTTTCTTTGTGGGAAGAGTGTGGGCGCTGAGAATTGATGTGAATCCAAAAGAAGAAAGAGTTATGGAGTTTTTTCACTATGAATAATTAAAACAAAACCTCCCTTAATTATGTCATAGGAAGAAAACAACTGATTCAAACCTAATTACTTCCCTTAATCTACAGTGAAGTGTTTCTATTTTTTCTGTGGGATAAGTGTGGGTACTAGGGATTGATTTATGTCCAAAAGAGAAAAAAGTTGTTTTTTTTTTCACTATGAATAATTAAAACAAAACCTCCCTTAATTATGTCATAGGAAGAAAACAACTGATTCAAACCTAATTACTTCCCATAAGCTACATTGAAGTGTTTTCATTTTCATTGTGGGATGCGTACTGGGGATTGATGTGAAGCCAAACGAAGAAAAAGTATGGATTTTTTTTTCACAATGATTAATTAAATAAAAAACTTCCTTAATTATGTCATAGGAAGAAAACGACGTATTTCAAACGCAATTACTTCCCTTAATCTTCAGTGAAGTGTTTCTATTTTTTCTGTGGGATAAGTACGGGAGATTGATTTGAGGCCAAAAGCGAAAACAGGTTTGTTGTTTTTTTTTTCACTGTAAATAATTAAAAGAAAAACCCCCTTAATTATGTCATAGGAAGAAAACAACTGATACAAACCTAATTACTTCCCTTAAGCTACAGTGAAGTGTTTCCATTGAGTGAGGGTACTGGGAATTGATGTGAAGCCAAAAGAAAAAAGTTATTGATTTTTTTCCACTATGAATAATTGAAACAAAAACTCCCGTAACTATGTCATAGGAAGAAAACGACTGATTTCAAACGCAATTACTTTCCTTAATCTACAGTGAAGTGTTTCTATTTTCTCTGTAGGATGAGTACTGGGGATTGAAGTGTTTCTATTTTCTTTGTGGAAAGAGTGTGGGTGCTGGGAATTGATGTGAAGCCTAAAGAAGAAAAGTTATTGATTTTTTTTCACAATGAATAATTAAAACAAAAACTTCCTTAATTGTGTCATAGGATAATACGACTGATTACACACCCATTCTTCCCTTAAAGGTGCAACGAGAGGGTTTCAAGTCGTCCATATTTTCTGTGATAGGTAGTGATTTCATATAGATTAGACATGCAATAGGTTCCCTACTTTTTATTTGGCAACAGAAATAATTTGAAATGTAAACCAAAGGCGATTTGTATATGCTCATATTTCAATAGAAAACATAGGCTGAATTTTGTATTTGCTCCTATACGAAATTAGAAATTTCACAATTTTGGTACCACAGAAACAGTTCTCAGCTTAATCCTTTCAGATGGGGATATTGTGATAGAAAGCTTTGCACCAGTGCAAAAATCAGAATTTTCATATTTTTAGGGACACCTGTTATTTGCAATCTCTCGTTGCACCTTTAATAAGCGAAACTAAATTTCAAATATCTCCGGAAAAAGAAGGGGTTCTATGGATGTTTTTGCATCAGATGGGTCCGTTACTATGTCTTGTTTTGAATATGTATCGTAATTGGGTCTGAACCTATAGAACCTAGCGAGAAAACCTTCTTGGTAGGTGGTGGTCTACAACCGATCAAGTTCAATTTATAAGAATTTGTATCCTGAAACAAATCTTCTGTCACTTTAAGCTAGAGGAGAAGGGGGTAAGTTAAGCCACTTTTTACGTTTTGTTTCAGAGAAATATAGAAGGAGGCAAATGCAGTGTTACAAATTAATGAAACATGTGTATGTTTACTTGATTAAGGTATCACAATTTTTTACCAATATTTTGCATTATCCTTAAGTGAGATCCAAAGTATTTTGTAAATTGGCTCAATTTACCCCAGAGGTGGGTTAAGTTGAGCCCAGAGCCAGTCATGGGGGTAAGTTGAGTCATCCATAGAAATGCACAATCATAGCATTGAAATCCAATTTTGACCTTCGATGTTTTATAGTTTATTAACGTGTTGAGTCGAGTTCCATTATAGTTTTGTTAAAGGTGCAACGAGAGATTTTGAGGCACCCAAATATTGTGTCATTATATAGTAATTTTAAATAGATTAGACACTCAATAGATGGCTTACCTTGTATCATGCTACAGAAATTTCTTAAAAGAGAGAAAAAGGTGATTTTGATTTGCTTACATTTCAATGTAAAACATAGGCTGAATTTCGTATTTGCTCCTATACGAATTAAAAATTGCGCAGTTTTTGTACCAAAGAAACATTTCTCAGCCTAATCCATTCCTAAGATGGGGATATTTTTGATGGAAAGCTTTACATCAGAGCAAAAATAAGAACTTTCGATTTTTAGGGACACCTGATATGTGCACTCTCTCGTTGCACCTTTAATAAAATTATGGAGAAATTGCAACTCCTGATGGGGACAATAGCTCAACAGCGGTCCGTAAACAACGGTCGAGTGTAACGGAAAAGGTTTAAGGAGGATGCAGTCGTGATTGCTAGTTACTGAAGAATTCGCATGAATGGAGAGAGACGCAGTTCAGAAGTGAAGCTGCCGGACGATGAGGAGGAGATTGACAAGCAGGGATCGTGTGGAGGAAGGTCTATCTGGGTGTGAGGAGGTAACTGAATATTCTCTGGGGATGTGGAGAATGCCATGGTCAGGATGACTTCGGGCTAGGACGACTCGGCCGAAGATATCAGAAGATGGACGGCGGAGATGAGGACCTGTACACGTAGTATTTGTAGGGGAGGGAACCGGTGTGCATATCCGCTTTAGTTTCCGCGTTTGTGTGCTGGGACAGCACACTCTGGGAGGGGACTGTGAAGCGGAATTGAAAATGTCATTTAGAGTTTCAAGATAAATATTTTTACCAGGGCAGTCCAGTACCACAGAAATATTGAGTCTGTAGATTATCCCAGTATATCAATTAGCAATGATTGTTATTCCTTCTGATATTACGTGAACGAATGTGACGTCACCCGTTGGTGCCACGCAGAGAGTTGTGAATGAATGTGACGTCACCCGGTGGCGCCGCGATATCTGGATGGGGATCTGTACATGGAGCAATGACGACGACCAATCCAAGACCTCCATCGTGTGTGCGTGATCATCCAATGAAATTTCATCAAATTAATAAGCATTATAGTGGAATAAGTACTCCAAATTAGTTGGTAAAAGTGTGTCGCCGTTGATATTTTTTGTTTTATTCTTGTTTTGTCATAATAAATGAGACTTTTGATCAGCTGTGATTGTTTTGCATATTGCTCTTTTTTATGTAAGCAAGATGTATTGTTTGAAATTGATTATTAATAGTCAATGTTTCCTCCATCTGCACTGCATGATGACATCATTGCAGTGTTTACACATGCTGTTTACCAATTGGCTGATGTTGAGGAACGTGGTTCCATGCTCACTGGATAGTTCCACCACGTAATTGAGCCAGTACAGCGTTCTCCTTTATGTGATGATCTGCTTTACATTTCACTTGGTGATGCACCAATCTAATCTCATTGTTTGTGTGACAGGACTCCCGCGCGCCACTGGCGTGACGGGGCACGCGTATATGTGTATGGCTCGAGCGGCTGACACCAGTTTATGTGGGCTTGGTGAGGACGGAACCCACCAGTAGTCTTCTTAGGAGCCGAAATGAAGCACAAGAGGTTGCGACTTGCTTCAACTTTAAGACTGGTTTATTAACAATTATAGCTACAGCCTCATCACTACACACTTCGGTGTCCCGGAAAATTATAAAAGAGTAAAAATACAGAAAACGTGTTAATACACTTCAAACTCGCCTTAACTACTACTTATGTTACAATATTTTACAACATGTTGAAGGCCTAGTAATGTTGAGAAAATTCCTACGTTTTTATGGTCAAAATTGAAAATTTGCCAAGGGCTCCCACGCTACCCGCCGGGGAGCATTTCGTGATAAGCATGATAATGCTAAACCATTATCATGCTTATCACGAAATGCACTACAATTTCACAAGATACACGTATATACAATCTACAATTAAAGCTAAGGGGCATTACATAATGGAAACACTTGACCCAGCCTATAACTTACCCTTCGTGCACTGGTATCCCAGTACACGACGCTATTTGTGGACACCACTACAGTGTCCTGTTATATAACGCTGCTATATCTGGGCACGACCACCTTCAATGCCCCGGTGTGTGACGCTGCCATCTCTTGGCACGACCACCCTCAATGTCTCGGTGTATGGCGCTGCTGTCTCTGGGCACTACCACCTTCAATAAGCACGACCACCCTCAATGCCTCGGTGTATGGCGCTGCTGTCTCTGGGCACGACCACCTTCAATGCCCGGCGAGTGACGCTATCTCTAGGCACGACCACCCTCAATGCCTCGGTGTATGGCGCTGCTATCTCTGTTCACGACCACCTTCAATGTCCGGCGAGTTACGCTATCTCTAGGCACGACCGCCCTCAATGCCTCGGTGTACAATGCTGCTGTGTAACTATACTTGCGATGATAAGTGGGTCAGTGTTTCCATGACTTAACACAAGGGGAACATTTAATATTTATTTACAACATGGGAGTGGTGTGAAAATCACCCACTCTTTCCTTAGCAATACATACCAGTTCGAACATCTGCATGTGCCATTCCATACTACTGCGTTGGAGTGATCAACCGCAACACTCTCTACAGCTCATCTACAGCTCATCAACCTAACATGTGAGTATACTACCTAAAATCCTTATAACAAACTATCTCTACATATGGACTACCGATACTAGTAAGTTGAGTAAGGGTGTGCATGTGTGATGAGTGTGTATAAAGGTGTGCATGTAAGAGTGGTGTAAGTGTGCACGTGTGTGTATGAGGGTGTGGGTGTGTGGAAGTATGAGGGTGTGTATGTGTAGGTGTGTGGATGTATGAGGGTGTGTATGTGTGGGTGTGTGGAAGTATGAGGGTGTATATGTGGGTGTGTGGGTGTATGAGGGTGTGTATGTATGGGTGTATGAAAGTATGAGGGTGTGTATATGTGTGGGTGTGTGGATGTATGAGTGTGTGTATGTGTGGGTGTGTGGAAGTATGAGGGTGTGTATGTGTAGGGTGTATGAGGGTTTGTATGTGTGGGTGTATGAGGGTGCATATGTGTGGGTGTGTGAAAGTATGAGGGTGTGTGTGAGGGTGTGGATGTATGAGGGTGTGTATGTGTGTGGATGCATGACGGTGTGTGGGTGTGTAAAAGTACGAGGGTATGTGTGGGTATGTGGATGTGTGAGGGTATGTGTGGGTATGTGGATGTATGAGGGTGTGTATGGTGTGTAGAAGTAGGATGGTGTGGGTGTGTATGAGGTGTGGGTGTACGAGTGGTATGTGGTGTGTATTCGGAAGGGTGTGGTGTAAAGTGTCATGTTGTGTAGGTGCACATGCAATAACAAAGTTCTCTAAAACTACAGAGAGTGTAGACGGCCGATCGGAATGATGAACTACTGCGATCCGCGCATGCGACTCCCGACTTCAATAGACCAAAATAATAAATAATAAAAATATTCCCAATAATAAAATCCATACCAAGCTAATGTAACAATTCCTAAAACAAGAGCATTACAATTTGGCGCCTAAGCTTATCTGCATAACATGACCATAAGATCTTTTAACTCATGGCACTAACAGTATTCAAAACAAATATCACTTTATGTATGAAGCCAGAATACTAATCAAATGAATCTCAGCTGCTCTACTTTCAAAGCTTTCACTAGCCACTATGCATTAAATATGTGAACAATGAATAAACCAGCATCACTTCTCAACATTAAATAAAAAATGATTACCAAAATATCTTATCTTATAATCAATATCATTTACCTTTGGCGGATTTAAGAGTCAGCAGTGTCAGCAGCTGCTGACAGGGCCCCCCCTAAAATATTGCTCTCAGGGCCCCCCTCAGACACCCTCCAGTCGCACTAAAGTGCAACATTGCACTACGAAAGCGACGCTAAAGGGCCCCCGGGGGGAGGCACTGACATTGGAAAGAGGTACGGGTATGTACGGCCTTTAAGACCCCCTTTTCGCGTCTCTCCAGCCGTTCCCAAGACCCCCAGTTGAAGCATAATTCAGTTCTTAAGGTCCCCTTTCAGAAAATTTTGGCCTCAGAAGCCGAATTTTAGCCAAATTTCAGCTCCCAAGCCTGCAAATTTCTCAAAATTTCAGTTCCCAAGGCCCTACTTTCGGAGACAAAATCCGTTCCCAAGCCCCCAAGATCGGAAATCGGGGCGCGGGGCCGCACATCCATACCTGAAAAAAAGTTGAGTGCCCCCCCCCCCCCGGAAAGGGCCCCATCGTAAGCTGCTGACAGGGCCCTTTTCCTTAAATCCGCCACTGTCATTTACATGAATTTGATCAACGACAGCTTTACTCCTGCATACGCACGGCAATCTGACATAATAAATTGAATACTCCCTATTATACAGCAGTGTGCATGCGCGCACCTAATATTCCAATGCGAGCAATGCATGAAGAACAAGAAAATGGCGCTAAAAGCATTTAGCACATGTTGTATACACAGCGGTACTGAATACGCATGGCAGTTTAATCTCAACGTTATTCGAAAATGCGAACATTTCAGACAAAACTAATTATATCATGCAAATCTACACATCCTAGCGGTCCTAACCATAAACTTGATTTGATGGATTGAATCCAAAATATAAGAAAATACTTGTGATAAATCTCGGCTTTCGCAATCGGAAAACAACATTTTGCCTAATGAATTATACGGGGACACACGGCATTTTGACATGATTTGCATTCAAACAACAACTTACACTACAGATTTAAAATTGTCAACTGCACCCGATATAAATTGAATACTGCAAAAAGAAGCTCACCATGGCAATCCAGACACTCTAGCGGACAATATAATAATTTGATTGTGACATGAATCGAACAATTTAGATGCTAAATAAATAGCTAAACTTGAAGCAAAATTTCCGGAAAGTTCATGTCACTATGTACACGGTCAATGCCACTCACACACGAAATGAGGTCACATTCAATTTTACATCGAAAATATGAAATCCACAATACAAATATGAAAACCATGACTAGCTAGAAATGATCTATAACGATTTATTTAACTATGCAATTTAGATTAATGAATTTTGATGACCAAATCAAGTTGCAATTGGCAAAGTTTTACCGGAGTCTTGATTGGAGGGGGGGGGTGGATGCCATACCTTCGGTGTCCCGGAAAATTATTGCAAAACTCTGGGACCACACCGTGGGCGCAGCTAACGCGCATGACACAAATGACATCACACAACTGCTGAACGTGACGTCAGCGTAGTAGTAATTCATCATAAATTCAACCTAAGTGGTGTTTTTTTTTTTATGTTTATGTTATTTATTTGCAGTCCATAGTAGTAGCATTATTATTATTTTATTATTTTTTAAATAGTAGAACATTTTTCAATTCTATCACACAGCCCCCTACCCAGCTTGACCTCCGGGCAAAAATAAGTGACAACAGAACCCAACAGAATTGGCATATGTTCTACTCCTACGCCCCACTTATACATATCTACTTGGACCATTTTGGACTTCTTACATAACCTTTCTACTCTTTTACAATACTACACGGGGCCTTATATAATCAACACTACACGGGTCTTTATACAAAATTACGAGGGGCCCCTACCCAGATCAAATTATCGATAGCATATCTTACTACAGTTAAACAAACTTAAAACTACTGATGCCACTGCCTTGGTCGCTGCCGTCCGGAGATGCTGATGACCTGGAAGACTGCTAATCCTATGGACGTCTTTGGTTGTTGCAGTAAATCGTCGTGTCTCAGTCGAAGTCCAATTGTCGAAACGCCGGCGTTGCGTCTTGGTAGTCATATAGTCATCTTTACAGCGTCGGAGAATTGTCCACAGCCGATCACTGGTAGTTAATGTTGTCTAGTTGAAGAACCATTGGCGGTGCTGAGTCAAGACCTAAGGAGACGTCTGGATGTCCATTACCATCATTGACTCCAAGACATCAACCTCTTATAAAATCTCTTCGTAATTTACTTGCACCCATGTCTCTCCAAACAATTACAACATGCGCAGACCCAGTCACCATTATCCTCGGCACAGACTTCACCTTGGGCAGAGCTAATCATTCATCGTTTCGGCGACCAACTGCAGGTGTGTCCTCTTCTGGACTGTTGGACTGTGCGGTTGCCAGGGTCTCATCTCGTTTTATAGTTTCTGTTGCGCCTACTTCGTTAGGTCTCTCGCCTTTGTTTGCGCTTTCAACCCGGATGGTCCCGTCTGTCTTCTCTTTGCAACACAGTCCTCTTACCCGTGTAACCACGTTCAACATCCTTACTAGTTGCTCGCAGCTGATCGTCAACTTGCTGACTACTCTCAGTCACCACAGGTTCAGTCAAGACCTGCTATGTAAATTTAGATTAATGAATTTTGATGACCAAATCAAGTGCAATTGGCAAGGTTTTACCGGAGGCTGATGGAAATGCCATACTCGGTGTCCCGGAAAATTATTGCAAAACTCTGGGACCACACCGTGGGCGCAGCTAACGCGCATGACACAAATGACATCACACCTAATTATGCTGAACGTGACGTCAGCGTAGTAGTAATTCATTCCGTAAAAATTAAACCTAAGCTGGGGTTTATGTTTCATGTTATTTATTTTAGCAGTCCTCGGTAGTAAGCATTATTATTATTTTTAAATAGCACATTTTTTTTTTTTTTTTTTTTTTTTTAATAAAATGGTTTATTATTTGTTTGCCTATGATGGTAATCTTTTAGCTATTCTCCTTAGATTGCAATTAATAAAAATAAAAGGAAATGAAATCATTGTTGTAAATAAACAATTGGGGACTGTAAGACATTTAAATACAGCAAAGTGCCACTTTTTCTGAAATGTCCAATTTTGAAAATGGAAGTGTAGCAACAACTTTGTGGGGCAGTAGGACAAATGTTTTATTTCTTACAAAACTTGTTAAAAATGTCTCTAAAAAATCCGTCAAAAACTGCAATGAAATGAAAATGTCCTCGAATTTTAGATGGGAACTTATTTTTGGAACCCTTAGTTGCCTGTGGGGAAATTTGCCATCTCTGAACACATTCAAGGATGGATGTATGCCTGGATATAAATAACCACTGATCTATCTCGTGTACATTGGATTGGTTTGCACAATGGGATATCTTATGTAGACAGGGCCAGGCCGTACACGGTTTGATTTGGGGGAGGATTGAAAAAATGGAGACCGTTCTTGGTATGAAGGAAAAACCCCCCAAAACGTCAAACTTCACCATCTAGATAGAGTGTCAATAGCGTGCTCAGTATTGAACATCTCTGCGTGACCGGTAGTGCAATGAATCCTTTTTCCTGAACGACACACCAATACAAATACCAGGGGCATGGTAATTATTGGCGAGTATCAACATATCATGCATGTTTGTGTAATGGCAAGTTGTTATTTTCGTTACCTCTGTGCAATGATGTAATAATCTTGAGCAGCTTTTACATAATGTACCCATCAGTTAAATATACACCCCCAAAGGACGATGATATTGGCATGTGCCTGTGCGGGGGGGGATACAACACGCAAGATCACAGGTGATCTGGCCACCTGTCTAGGGGAGTTTCGGCCCTCTTACAATCAATCCTCCCTTCGAGGTGGGGGCCAGCAGTGCATCCAAGGCACCACCCCCCCAATCCGCTGGTGAGCTAAAACAATTGAATTGCCTCAAACAAATCTGTTGCTGCTCCATCCTTCAAGCCACAAGTAGTCTGCTTTCTTCATGGAAGTCACCCCTGTGAGTTCCAAATGAGGAAAAGATGGATTACACTTCAGAATATCTGCTCTTCCTGATATACTTGGACCACACCCATGATTATCCTGCTTCTGCTGCTTCCGACGCTGCCCTGCTAATTACTTAACCTCACTTCTGCCAAGGCCCAGATCTCGCAACCACTTCTGGAAGAGAATGCAATGAATCAACGACAGCCAATTTCAAAGGGTAACACAACACTTTCCATCCTCTGTTCCGAAATCTGCCCAGCTCAGTATATTTTATAGCTTCGTCTCATGGGCATCAATATATTGTCTTCCCAGGGACTGTCAACTCACCCAATATGACTCTTCTCCCTCACAACAATATTCACGATGTCAGGGGAGTAGCAAGATGATCGATACTCTTGAGACAGATGCCTTCACAAGCGAGGTCACACTTCACCTGCCACTGGGGGATCTGGACTGAATCCTCCTTTAAAAACTGGTATGAATGCTTGATACTGATTGGAACTTGGTCCGCAATTTGACGCATCTAAGCGCTGCTCAACAGCTTCGGCGATTACTCGGGTACGTTGTTATGCCGCGATCCACGTGTACATGACCTTCTGAAAAGTGCAGATGAAAATGCGCTAAGAATTGTGCTGCAGAGTTCCTTTTCCCAATGCAACGCCAACAATCCAATTGATCCTCATACATGTTGCTCAGATAAAAGGGTTGGTAACAGGTGTGGGTTGATCTGACCAAAAAAGAGATGCGGAGTGGTTCCATCTGCCAAAGATGCTCCATGTCAGAAATCGGTGGTCCACACTTTCCAGCATGTCCATGGACCTTGTTTGGGACTGCCCACACTGCTTGCGCAAACCTCTTCTACTCTTCTGCATCTTACTTCTGAGTAACCATTACACGACGTTCCTTCTCTGTAGAGGACCACCACTTGTGAGTTGTTGATCCAGCCTTGACGTCCGAAGTGGGTTGCGCCAACCATCTCCTGTGCTTCAGTCTTGACTCGGCCTCTTCGCCGGCAACGCTGGCTGTCCAATTCCTTCATCGATTTCACTCGGTGTATGATTCTTTAACTACCGGAACATGGAGTCACTCAAGGTCATAAACGATCTTGCCTTGGTCACCTTATACTCTTCAACCACGCGATTGGGTTGGGAGAGTAAGCTTTGTGCAACCTGCTATGGATTGGCACACACTGTCAGGCTGGCTGGAACTCCTAAACATTTCTTCACATATTTGTCAATACTGCGCTCCATTGCCTCTACAGACTCACGCCAACTTTTTACACGGTAAGTGGCCACATGATTCGTGGCATAAGGCATACTGCAAGCACCACAAATTAAGCTTGCCAGGTAAGCCACAGGTCAATTGACTCGAGACCCACATTGATCTGCCTTGCGTCTCCTGGACCCTCTTTGTGTCTTTTCAGGCCGCGTATACATTGGCCAAGGCTATTCGCTGGCTAACTCTTGGGGGGGGGGGGATTGTGTGGATCTCTCTCCACAGAGCATGAGTGGAAATTCGATAAGCTTCCCGCGCTTGAGAATAAGACTTCTGGACTTTGGTCTTAAACCGCATCCTTCCCCACTCCATGAGTTCCTATATTTTGTGTAGGATTGACTCCACTGCTTCAGGATTTGGTTAAGAGAGTAAGATCATCCATAAATGCTCGATTGGTGGTAGTTCTTCGGAGGCCTCTCAAGGAATCACCTGGTACTGATTCTCTGCTGGGGGGGGGGGGTGGGGGGGGTTACTTTGATGATGACTTCCATACGGCAGCAACAAAATAGGAAGGAGATATATTGCACAGCCCATGGGTATTCCAAACCTCCAAGTCTGCCAGTTGGTGTAGACAGTGCAGTTGTGACATCGCATTGGAAGTTGCTGTAGTACTTGGCAATATAAAGTTCTCACTTCTTCAGGATCCACAGGAACTCCAAATCAATCAGTGCATGGGGACACAGAACAATAGGCATTTGCGAGTCTAGATACGGTTTCTCCTTAGCTTCTTTGACTCTTTGGTGGCATGCCATATCATACTAGCATGCTCAAAAAAAGGATCATTGGCGACCTGGTATTATGGCCTTCTGACACAGACGTATTGATCAATCCATTCTCCAGCACGAATGAAGAAAGCTCGCTGCCAAAATTCCAAACATGATTCTTCCCCTCAACATTCAGCAATGAGATGGGACGAAAAGGCTCAAAGTGCTTGAATTCTCCTCCTTTGGGATATACACACCTTCAGCTTTACTCCATGACAGAGGGACTACATTCTACTCCAAACCACCTTCAACGCCTCCACAGAAAATTTCTGCAGCTTCTCGCATTTTATAGACTTTGTAAGGAATTCCATTCGGACCTGGTACTGAAGCTGCTCTGGCTTTGTTGACATACTTCTTAACTTTGGCGAGTTGTCTGAAAACAAATCGAACTGGACACCTGGCTGAGATGGTCTAACTAAACCTGCCCATACTCAGGCATTGGTACCTCACGGAGCTGGTCAGCATAGACACTCTAAGATGATTTCTCAAGCCCTTGCTGCTAGAGTTAAGTTGCCACTCTTGCTCTGTTCGAACAAACTTATTTACAAACTTGTGTTGGGTTCTGGAGAAAAGACCGCCTGGCTTCTCTCTCTTCTTTCTCTTACCCGTGAGATTCAGTCGTCAGGAGGCAGCAATAGATCTGACCTGCACCATCAGGCTTTCAAGCCCTTGTGTATTTCTGGGCAAGCTCTATTTCGACCTACGCTTCAAGATCTTACTCCTTTCTCAATTGCGATCTCCTTCGGCGCCTACTTGGTGTAAGGTCATTGTTCGCTCTTCATGACACCAAACCTAAACTCTTCGAGGTCATATATCAGATCACCCATCACTCCAATTTTCTCTTGAGTTAAAATGAGAGGATTTTCCAGCATTCCGTGATGTCCTCGTCGAATTCACGCCATGCCAATTCCATCAGCAATGGTGGCACTTGATGTCTTATCTATCAAGTCCATTCTTCTGCATTCATTGAGGGGATACCTGGGGAATGTGTGTATGCAACCTGACCTGGTTGTCACTCGTCTGGGACCTGGAGACGATGGCCTTCTCCAGAGCGATCCTCTTAGTTAGCAGAGTAGTGGTTGACATGCTGTTAATGGCTTACCACACACAAGCAGATTGACACTCAGAAACTAGACAACGTTATTCCGTAAGCGTGGTCGTAGACGATTCCTGTAGGTATCCGGGTCCGTCCGTTTGGGTCTATCATTTCACCCTCTTGCATAAAGACCCTGGGGGAATAGTAATCATGACTACTCGAAGCAATTATGAGGTGCTCGGGTTGAGCGGGTACCTGAACTGCCAGGAACCCAGATTCCAGGAAACCCATCTGTTACGGTCTGTCCTGATGTCCCGGTCTATCCAAGCTGTCCCCCATAAACAACAGCCCAGTCATTCACCAGTATGAAACAAACAACAGATGAGGAGATGCCAACAATGCCAATTTCACCCTCAATCAGTTGAGCCGACATTATACCCTTATCGCCGACAAGTCAACCTTTTGCCGAAAGAATTTTGTAAATGGGGGTGGTCACACACCCCCCCCTCTGGGGATGGCCATGAGCAGTGGTGACACAACTTTGACAAACTCAAGGGTGACATGAAACCCATGGCAAGCACTAATTATAAAGGCCAATAAAAAAGTATGTCTCCGCTTTTAACAAGCCAAAACCTTAAGCACAGTACTTTTTTGGCAAAAAAAGTATAGGCCAATTAAGGTCCAGAAGCATTTAATTTTTAAAAAGAATGTTAAAAATCTCTTGCGGTTTCATGTGATTTGTTACAACATCAGGCAGTAAGTGAGCCATCTCTTTTATATTGACCTAAACCTACAAAGGTCATGATTTGTATGAACTATCTCCACGATATCTATGTATAACCACATTGTTAAAAAAAAATCGTATTTCCCCTCATGTCAAGTTTCAGACTAAAATTTGCAACAGGATGATGCTAGCTAAATAATAATACAATCAATGCCAACTGTGAGTGGAAGAGAATGCTTGTGTCAGGCCTACAAGCCGAGGCCCGAGAATTCCTTATATTTTACCCTCTCCCTATAAATCCCTATAATTTCCCGATATTTTTTCGTCACAGAAAACTAAAGATGAGGTTTTGATGTTTTTTTACAGAATGATAAACTATGCCTTTCAGGTCCAAAATGTGCCATTACAGGTGCCTCTTAACATGAGCAATACAAAATTGGGTAGCTCCAATCTTAAAGGTGCAACGAGAGATTTCAATTTCAGGTGTCCATACAAAAATCAAAAGTACTGATTTGCCATGGGTGTAAAGCTTTCCTCAAAAATATCCCCATCTGAAAGGATTAGCTGAAAATGTTTCTTTGATACAAAAATTGTGAAATTTCTAATTTCGTATAGGAGCAAATACAAACACTTCAGCTATGTGTACAGTGAAAAAAGCAAATCAAACTCATCTTTTTTCTATTTACGACATTTCTGTAGCCAAAGACAATGTAAGAAATCTATTGAGTGTCTAGTCTTTGGAAATTACTATGATGACACACCTATTGAGGTGCCTCAAATTAGTCTCTCGTTGCACCCTTAATTAGCATGGTTTTATAATGGAGTCAAACTTTCATCAAGCCCTTTGTCAATTTTGGAATTTCTGAATTGTGACGACTTGTGAAGTATAACTATTTCGGAGATAAAAGCAGAAAATTTCTTTTGTCAGAAATCAGAGACTGTTAATATTCATACAAAACAAATGCAGACAGCAGTCAGGAATTGTTCTAAACTACTATTGGCTACTCGATTGGTTTTGGCTTGAGTGTGTGCAGTCTGAGGACTTGTTTTTCCCGGGGGCGACCCAAAGAAGTTGATCAAGAGGGGGAAATTTTCCAAGTCATCGCCAGAGGGGCAAATTCGTAAATCGTATGGTTGTTTTTCTCCAACCCCCAAGTCTGGATTTGGCCAATTGTGTGCATACCAAAAAAATTGCCGAATTTACTTTAACAACCCTTGGGGGGGCCCCCAAATATGGGCTGAATTGGGTGTTGAAGTTCCCCGAAAAAGGGGCTATACAATACAAATTTTGGCCATATTGTCAGCTCGTGCGAGGCAGAGGGGGCAACTTGCCCCATCCCCCCACAAAACCACCAAAACCCCCCTCCCCCCTCCCCCCCCCCCCCTATTACTATTGGCATGGCTGTAAGAGAGTTATGTGTGGTATTTATACTTGCATACCCTGGGGGTGATGAGATGGAAGGCAACATAATAAGGATAATCAGATATTTTAAGTCATACTGTCCAACAGATAGCCTACATGAACCATGCAAAATGAAAGAGGTATTTCTTTAACACTTTTCATCAATTTTATTTGGAAAAATACCTCATTAGTTCTACACTTTTACGGACTTATCCTTTACTTTTAGGACCCATGTATATTTAAAACATTTGGAAAATTTGGTGCACTCACTGATAGTGCCTGTAAAGGGACCACAATGGCAACAGTTATTCAGACCTAATGAAATGGGCCTTAAAGCAATACAGCAAATTTTTTGAAGAGTGCCCCCAATTTTCAAAATTTGATATTTTTGCAGAGTTATGGTTGTAATGTCTAGGAAACTATACCTGTGAACGAGGATGCCCCTGATTAAATGCGTATTTCATAAAATAAGCAATTTATCAATTAGAATTGGGATCCCAGATTGGACTTAACAGACAGAGCTGGAAATCCTAAGTTTATGACCATCCATGATGAAATAGTGCACATCAAAGAAAATGACCTTTAACTGGACTTGCCTGAACCAAAACAACTAATGGATGAGCGTGCACGTACCTGGTTGCTATTCCGGGCATTTCATATTTAATGCCGTTTCCAGCATCCGTTGGAATTATTTTTGCGGAGAATCTCTGATCTTAATTATTCTAATTACAAAATTCCTTTCATTTGCAACACAGAGACAGTTTCAAGCTTGAATCCATTCCAGTATAGTTTACTAGCCAGTTACAATCAACCGTGTAAAAATCTCAAATTTTTTGAAAAATTGGGGGCGCTCTTCAAAAAAGTGCTTTATTTGCCACTTCCATAAATTTGAAACGAATTTGAACATTTACAATTCTGTAAAACAGTAAAAAAAGCAAGAGTTTGGGCAGTTCATGGCAATTCCTGCCAAGAAAATAAAGGTTTTGACATCCCTGCCAGAATTGATAGTATATCTAGCATGTTTTGTGACACCAATCCAAAAGCATGCAGGACTGGTTTTGGTCACATTGTACTTCGCTTGTAAAAGAAATTGATCTAACAAGTGAAGGTGGATTAGCTGGGATTACCACATATGGTCAGTAAGTCCCTGATTATTGCATGTTTTTCCAAGTTTGATAAAATACTGCAGTAATATCAGCATCCTGGCTGAGAAGTGAAGCTTACAAGGAAAAATATTAAAAAAAAAAATTTTTCTTTTTACAAAATTGTAAACACCAACTTATTTTTAAATGTTTGGAAGTGATTTCGGCAGTAATGGTCCAGTTCATTATGTCCTGAATATTTCTTTTCATACCATATCCCTCATAAATCACCAATAGTACCAGTCACTAATTGACATGGGCACTTTTTTACAGATATTATGTTTACAGAAAGTGCCCACTATCTCTTGCTGCCTGCTTGCTTAAAACAGCGTACTATAAGGACGTATATTCTTCCAGAAAACCTGTATTATTTCCCAGGGCTACTGTCATCTGACAAAATCCTTCCAATTCAATCCCAACACCCACCAACACAACTGACCTATACAGTACAGGACAAAAAGATCTTGCCAAAAATTCTGTGATTCACTTAATGTTCACTCATTTGAATTACGTTTTGTGTTTTTTATTAACTATTTTTATACTTTTGTTTTTTTAAACTTGGAAATTCTTCCCCAAGGAGTAAAAATATTCCCCAGCATTTGCAGCAAATAATGAAAGAATACACTGCAGTTCTTTTTAACTCAACCTTGTATAATACGATCTAATAAAAGCTTAAAATATCCAGTAAGCTGTGAAAATAGGGGGGGAATTGGGGAAGGACATTACCACACCATTAAACCTTTAAAACATTGAACCTGTTTTGTGATGCAATGATGCCTATTCCTTATTCTGAAGGGTTTGTTATTCTGAAGAGTAATTTTCCTGAAAAGAACACAAGGGTCATTAATCGGAAGGATCATTATTCCAACAATACTATGACAGTTATTATTCCGAAAATAATATAAGGGGTTGTTATTGTGAAAAAAGGAAAGGGTCTTTCCAAATATATTGTTGCAGTTGTTATTTCAAAGAATTACGGACCCTAACCCTAACCTCAGAATAAAGACCATTCAGTTACAAAACCCACATAAATTCGGAATAATGCTCCTTATTGTTTTCAGAAAAGTGCCGCTCATTCTAAATCGGGGATAATGACCATGTAGGTAAATTTGAAATGGCCCTTCGGAATTATGAGCCTTAAGTAAAATTCAGAATATTGAACCTTTGGAATAACGACCCTTACTTTTTTCAGAATAATGACCCTTATGTTCTTTGGGGGAATTAATGACTCTTTGGAATAATGACTGTTGCAGTATTTTGGGAATAAGTCTACGGAATAATGCAGAAACCCCCAATACAATACACACTCTGTAACTTTACATACCAATCTAGTTGCTCAAATAGACAATAAACAAAAAAGTCAACTTTTCAAAACTATGTACACTATTATCAGGAAAAACTACCGTTTTGTCTGTAATGAACGCCCCGGGGTGTGATTTGTTTTTTAAAGGAGTGTTTTTATAGGTCATTTTGTTCAGTTATATTTCCATTGCAAACCATAGCCAACACCAATTGAAAATAACCAGTGCTCCAGCACAAAAAGAATCAATGATTGAACAAGCTCAACCACATCAACGATGGCTGCATGCACAACTGTACAAAACTCGAAAACATGTCTGCTAAATTAAATGGTCTATTAAACACATATTTAGATGGACAGAAAATCTACACCTCTCAAAGGTACACTTCAATTTGCCAACGTAATGAGTGGGTTGTGTACAGGGCGGGCAAATCTGCCACCAATTTGGGGTTCATCCTTCATGTAAGACTGCATGGAATTAGCCTAGAATGAAATCTTCTATAAGAGGATCAAAGGATTACAAGGATTGTACAGCTTTATTCTGTAAAAGAGTCTTTACTCTAGTCTAACTCATGAATATCTTGCACCAAGAACACACCCAATTTTGCAATTGCATGATCGCAAACTTGTGGTAATTATCAGTGTATACTTGCATTGCACGGCATATTTTTGGAGAAAAACAATAAAATTAGAGATGAACATTTATTACAAACAATACGGCATTTGCATTTGACCTTTGAAACAAGCAGAACTCGGAAATACACAGGATCAATAACTCGATTGACATGACCCCTAGATAACCTTTGAATTATCTTTATATAGACTCTCTTCAACTGAAAACAGTACAGTTAACATTTTTGTAGAGCCTCTGTCTGTCTGTCTGTCTGTCTGTCCGTCCGTCCGTCCACCCACCCAGATATCGAACATGCTATTATGTCTTTGGTCAATGGCTCTTGAGATGATCAGGCGACAGTTAAGTACCATTTCAAGAGCCACAGACTCAAGGAAAGATAAAGTTTTCCTAATATTAGGCTATGGGGCATGTCCTATGCTGTTGTTTTGTGGTCCCCATCGAGGGGCTAGGGGGAAACCAAGTGTAAATTCATAATAAATAATTAAAATCATAACCGTCTGTTGCCGCAAATAAAGCTGGCACATTTTCTTGGAAATGATTAAAATATCAGTTTAATTTATTTTCCCCAATATCAGTGACCAATAGATACAACTAGACTTCAGCAAGCAATGGAGCTAAAGATATTCAATCACCGGCTCAGTGTGCGGTGTAGAAAAACACTTCAGATCCATTTTCATCTGGGAGTGCAGGACCATTGTTATATTGTCTCGTGGTTGAAAGACTCGGGTGTTACCACCTCTCCTATTTTAGACGAAGTCTTTTTTTAATGACATAAGCGCAAAATACTTATCCTCATTCGCAAATAAATAAATCTTGAGCTTCTATAGTGCATGTTCAATTAACTTTGTCCATGTGTTTCATCATTTATTCGAAAAGGAAGAAACACAAACAAACGTCATGCCAGAATGTTGCTTTGGTAAGCTTTGACCTAACAACTTTGTGCAGAATTAAAATCCGTAACTTATTGCTTCACTTCATTTTTATTAAATTTACCGCGCTTTCAGAAGATAACTTAGGGTCAACGACCTATATCATAATGTAAACTGGTTAGTTATTCAACTAATTGTGAAAGAGGACGGGTATGTTGTTACTCAACCCGAATCGTGGAGGTGATAACACCTGGCTATAACAATGGCTCCGCATACCGGGCCCATTGTAATATCTATAGTTAATGGTTTGCTGAAGTCTATACATATCCATTGGTCACTGATATTATGAAAGAGAAATTGATGTGACATTTTATTCATTTTTAAGAAAAGGTGCAAGTTTTATTTGACGGTTATGTCATGTTAATAATTTATCAATAATTTTACACCGGGTTTTGTCAAATCCCTTTCAAGGGACTACGGAATTTGTTATGCAGCTTGTTATTTGGTCTACGCCCCATAGCCTATATGGCTGCAAACAGATGTATCACATGGCAGATATTGACTTGTGACCTTCATACTCACAAGACATATTAGAAGTCCATTGTGAGCCCCATGTCAAAACCTATAAAGTGCAAAATTGGATACATCCCATCAGAATTGTCTGCTCAAAGCAAAGTGTCTAAATATTAAAATTCTTAAATTCCACCCCTCAGTATAAATAAGTTTAATTTATAGTAGCCCATATGTGCTATGTGAGCCCCATGTCAAAATTGGATGTCCCATCAGAATTGTCTGCACAAAGCATATTGTCTAAATTTTAAAATTCTAAAATTCCACAACTTAGTATAAAAAGTTGAATTTATAGTAGCCCATATGTGCAATAGCTTGCAATGTGAGCCCCATTTCAAAATCTATAAAGTGCAAAATTAGATTTCCCATGAGATTTGTGTCTTCCAAAATTCCATGGCTTAGCATAAATCTGTGCAATGAATGCCACAACTATCAAGGAAGTAGATTTGAAATATCTGAGGTCCTATGTACTTAATAGTAGAAAGGACTTCTTGACAAGAAAAGGACAAGCATGGAGTGCCTAGTGGTGGCACTGGGGGGGGGGGGGCAGAGGGATTTCCCCCCTAATGTTTTGTCTTTCCTCCCCAGTTTGGTCCCCCCAGCCAGATGAAAAATGACCGATTTGGGCAAAAATCAGCCATTGTAGGCCAAAATCAGTTAAAAATCTCAAAATTTCTTAATGTTTTGTCCCTAAAATTTAAATTCCCCCCCCCCCAGAAAATGAAGTCTGGTGCTGCCACTGGAAGTGCCTGCAATTGGCTTGATATCATATGGAAGAGCTACTAAGATTGCCTTCGTCAGGGCCTGTATGGCACAGAAACATGGACTTTAAATACGGTGATTGATGATGATGATGACAACGACCATGGCGGTGGTGATGACAACGACGATGATGATGACGACGATGATCTGAATGACAACAATGATAGTAAAAAAATTGAATTCATAGAACATTTGATGTTATACTCTGTCATAATTCCTTTTCTCTGCGCCAAGACTACGTTCGCCAGCATTCCCGCCAGACAGAACCATGGCAACACGCAAAGGAAATACATAGATGCGCATTACACGCAGCAACTCTTGCGCGCGTATGTAGACGCCTATTTCAGAAAAGGAATCGTGACGGCGACTATAGACCATAATTTGCACATAGGAGGCTTTGCATCTGGGGCCCAATTTGCACTTTGATGTCAAAGGTCAAATACATAGGAGGTTTTTCCTGCCCATTGGAATTTTCATTTCTTCCCAACTTTGGGGAAATGAGAGTAGTTAATAATCATATCAACTGGATGTGCAGCTAACTGCTCAACAATATCATGGAACTACTCTCACAATTCCAAAATAAAACAACACTATATTTATAAAACAAATGCAAATATGAAATGATAGTGTATCATAATCCTTTAACCCCTGGGCACTACCACCTATAATACAGGACACAACATGAAATTATAGCCCTCTGAGTAACCATCAAAATAGAGAACTATATCTTTGTGTAAACCATGCCACCTTTCTTACAGCATCTCTTATTTGCTCTTTACAGGATATTACCTTCCAAGTAACCAATCAAAATAGTGCTTAGATGCCGATAGATATACTTCGTCCAGCCTGAACTAGGGAGTGACGTCATAGCTTTTAGTGGAGGAGCTAGGATCCAGGTCAAACATCATTGTTTACCCCTCACTACAGAAAAGGTTTGACACCTTTGGTAGTTAGTATGGACCCTCTATATCAACGCTAGGTAGGTAGTACTCTCAGGTTGTGGTGTCACTTTTTCAATAGGGGCCAATTTAAGTTTACACAGGGGTCAAACTTTTAAAATACTCCAATCATGTTGAAATGTATGCCATATTGTCCGTCTGGTCATAAGGATTCCAAAAATGTATAGTTGTACCATCTATGATCAATAGTTTTGGAGTTATAGGGTAAAAATGGCTAAAATGGTAAAAAGGGTCAATTTCTATTTGTACAGGGGTCAAAATCAGAAGTTGCTCCAATTTTGTTGAAAATGATAGAAGTTGTTCATCTAGCTTAATGCGTCAATATAAGGAATAGTTTGTATTATATCCCTCATGAATATATTCATGTTCATTGATTGGTTAAAATTGTGTCACATGACCACAAATAGTTTAACTATTTGTGAGAAAGAGAGCGAAAGAGAGATCACAGGGAAATAGACGCCTATTTTCCCTAGGGAAATAGGCGCCTATTTCCCTCTAGCCTCGATACCCGTGTTATCAGTTCCTTTATCGGTTCTTTCACTGTGGTCAATACGACTAGCTACGACTGTTGACGTTATGCATGGGAGTGCACAGACTCTTACTTGTATTTCTCAACATATGTGTACGTTCGTATTAGTTATTGCTCTAAAAGGAACTTTGACGCATTGTTGAGACTATTTCGTCGACACCCGTAGCAACAACATGGCTGCGCCCAGTTGCAATAACACCGGTGGGAAACCTGCACGGATAGTGAGAATACAAAAAAATAATTACGTATGTTCTGTCAGTGTTCGAGGAGTTGTGTAAATAACACCGGTGATTCCCGCGGTGATTTTTATTTTAATGCCATGGAATGGACAACGCTGATATGATCTCAACGCTGCATCACTGCATGACTGTGCACGGAAACAGAAAGGTGAGCTATACATGCTATATGCAGTAAATTCCGGGAGTAAATTCGGTACAGACTTCAGCGTCATTATTTACCGAAAAAGGTGTTGATATCGTAAGTGGGGCAGACTTTCCTCTGCATAAGGCAGTCAATGTTCAAGCTCTTGCCTAGCCTAGCCTAGCTCTAGCCTAGCCTACAGAGTACAGTACAGGCAAGGCCTATTTTTTGTTAAGTAGGCCTCCGGCTCAGTTTCACTTTTAACCAATCAATGAACAAAAAATATATTCATGAAGGATATAAAACAAATATTTAATGATCTTATTCGGGATCTTTGTGGAATCTATTGGTCCCCCTCCAGTTCACCTCGGGGGCCAATAGATTCCACAAGATCCTTCATGATCATTAAATATTTGTATACCATCTGCAGTGTATAGTTATCATGTTATGCAACAAAATAGGTCATAGGGCAACATAGTCCAATTGGCGTTGACCTTCTTTGACCCTTATCTCCGTAAGTAAACATTTAACATAATCAAAACTATACTTTTTGGGAGTCCTCTTACCTCAGGCAATAACTTGCAAATATTTAAAATATAATCAGATTAACTTTTAATGTTGACCCCTGTACAAATTGAGATTGACCTTTTTTACCATTTTACCCTATAACTCCAAAACCAATGGTCGTAGGTGGTACAAACTATACATTTTTGGAATCCTTATGATTAGATGGACAATATGGCATACATTTCAACATGATTGGGGCATTTTAAAAGTTTGACTCCTGTGTAAACTTAAATTGGCCCCTATTGAAAAAGTGATACCACAATTTGAGAGTACTACCTACCTAGCATTGATGTAGAGGGTCCATACTAACTACCTTTTCTGTAGTGGGAGGCAAACAAATTCCTTAAATAAGGCCTCTATGATATCCTGCTCCTCCTCTATTTCACACAGTTTTAAACGTGCGAATCGCAGTAAGCCGCAGCTGTAATCATGAGCATACAAAGTCGGCGTGTGCGATACGCATGCACAATAGCTGAGCGTAAGCTATGACATCACTCCTTAGTTCAGGCCGGACAAAGTATAGTGCCCAGGGGGTTATGGAGACATCTGTTAATTGGTATGTCATAATATCAGGGCCAATTTGCCATCTTACCAATTTTCAATGTTTTACTTGTTTTTGTTTTTGTGTGTGTGCAGCTATGATAAGACTGACGTGATGTACCAATCAAATTTGAAAAGTGGAGGGTCCATGGCCTCCTCCCCCCATTCCGCCGCCACTGCATAATATCATAGAATTATGATTCAATATCATTACATTGTCGCCTTTATAAATTTTTGTCTGAAATCAGGATTAATCAATTTTGTTTATCATAACAGCAACTATCCTCTGATGGATTTATTATGAGTTAAAGGTAGGTGACCTGATCATGGTCCAATTTTTATGGTTTCTCCCTAACATGGAAGCATATCACCCAAAACATCTGATTACAAATTCTTAGATTAATAGTCTATACTTTAATTACCACCAAATAGGCGGGAATTATCCAGTTGTTACTGTTCCACGCGTAAACGTAAATCAAATATACTCGAGCGGAATTTCCCCAGAATATCGTACGCGCCACGAAAAATATACACACTGCGTCTCATGCGTTGGCTTGCGCCAACATTATTCCATATCAGTTCGCACTGTTATGAGAGGCCCGCCTATTTGGTGGTAATCAAAGTATAGCCTTTTGGAAAGTGGCTCATAGTAGAGCTAGTGCATGTGGTCGATCAAATTTGAAGATGTATTTGTTCGTAACATCAAAAGGAAACATTTTCCAGGCCTTAAAACTTCACGGTGTAGTGAGAAAATGTGAACTTTTCTTCTGATACAAGAAGTGGAGGATTAGGTCATCTATCAGGTCGCCATGCACCTTTAAACAACTTTGAAAAAATGGATGCAGTTGGAGTTGGTGAAGATAAAGTGTATCTATTGTTGCATGTTGTCATTAGGTGATGTAACCTGCTCGCATTTAGAACACGACTCTTCACAATTCTTGATGGTCTTCATTAAGAAAGGGTTGAACTGGGTTGCCATGTCAACATGAAGCAGATGAGCTTGCACTATGAAAGAAAAAGAAACATTTACTCTGTAAACCTAGAAGTACAAAGTAAGTAATCAATAAACCCCACACAGGTCTCACAAGGCTTGCAGGCTCCAAAATAAGAATAAGGGCAGGCAAGGCAATTTTGCCCAATTAAAATTGGGCACCAAGGCATTACGTGTTAAAGAACAGCAAATTTTAGGGCACCAAGGCAAATTGCCTTAGGTGCCTTAGGTTATTTTGGAGCCTGCAAGGAATGCCTGGTATTTGTCGGCTCATATGAACAGTATTTTGTGTATCAGTGTAAGAGATTTGTTTTGTTCCTACATCATGCGCTGTGTCTTCAACGCGCGCGATGTAGACTGTGCCTAAGAGTGTAAAAGCGTGTTTTGTAGTAAGGCGCGATACTGTAGCACAGCGCATCGATTAACTTACTTTGTACTTCGAAGTTTATGAAGTATAGTGTGTATTCATAGCAATAACAACAGGGCTGTATGCACGATTTATTTTGGCGGGGTGTGGGACTTCAAAATAGTGGACCTTTTTTTCAAAAAAGTGTACCTTTTTGGTAAAAGTGGACCTAACCCTCCCTATTTAAATGGTACTTTTTGAACTTTTTGAACATTTCACCACCAAAAAGTGGACTTTTTGTCCATTTGTCTAAATTTTGGACCTTTTTATCAAAAAAATCATCAAAAAAGTGGACCTTTAACCCTTTTGTGGAATTTGGGAGGTGCGACTGCACTTGTGAATGTTTGTTCTTAAAGAGACACTGGCACATTTGAAAAATAGTGCGCCCTCAAGATTTTTCAAAATCGATATTTTTGCATGGTTGTAAGGCTTTATATACAAAAGCCCTCACCCGAAATGATTAAGACCAAATCAGCTTCCTTATTGGTAAACAGAACGATTTTATAATTTAGCGTCGCCGGCGCAGTGAAATTCAGCAGACGACGAAAATGGCGTTTAACACAAGAACACGACGCCGTATGCATGTTTCCCACGCTATGCACACTGTTGGCCTACAAATTACCTGGATGTCTTTATCCTCATATCCATGTCCCTATCTGTTTTGGGGTATGTTATTTTTATGTGTAAAATATATCTCTGTTCTTCCAATGGCCTAGACTATCATTTGAGAGCAAATTGAAGACATTTCATATTTTGTGAAAATGTGCCAGTGCCGCTTTAAGGGGTTTTTTTTTTGAGAGTTTAAATGAAGTGAGATGTTACCTTCAGAGCACAGTGAGCACTGCATTGGAAGAGTTGCATTTGGCAAATGGTGTGATGTAGCGAGTTGCAGTGATTAGTGGTATGTTTGTACTTTGAAGTGGGGAGCAATTTTGAGAGTTGAGATATGATGAGTACTGTCATGGAAGAGTTATGATTTGAATGTGAAGTGGTGTATCACTTGTGTGAATGTTTGAATTGGTGCTCATTTGACTTTTTAAGAACAGTCTACCATCCACCCAGAGTAGCAAAAAATATGGATATGTTCAACCAATTACATCCTCTTGTCTCCTCCCTCTTTTCCTCCTTTCTCCCCTCCAGTTTCTCACCTTTGTTCTTCCATTTCAACACTTCATTTTTTCTCTCCTTCCCCATCCCTTTCCCTCCTTTCCCTCTATCCTCCTTTGCCTTTACCTTCCTTTTCCTCTTCCTTTTCCCTCCCTCCTTCCACCTCTTGCTCATCCCATAATTCATTGACGTGAAAAAAATTGAAAATCTGAAAAACATGAAAACGGCCCCAAAACAAGCTAAAATTTAATAACACTGCGTAAATCTGATATATCAAAAGCTTGAATTTAGGCAAAAGTGTGAAAGTTGTCACTATAACACATGTTATTTTGTTTGTACTTACAGCATGAGTTCTGTAGTTTCTCCTTAGTTTCCTTCATCTTGTTACACAGTGTGTCCAGTGTGTTCAGTTGTTTCTGCTGGCAGTAGGTATCCATGTTAGAATCCATTATGTCAATGTAACAGGCTGGATCGTCAGAGCAAGCAAGATAGATCCCTAGCTAGCAAATTTCCTGCAAATAGGCAGTCAGAATTAAAAATGCACTTACTATTCCATAGATTCATCATTCTCAATGTTCTCTATAAGGCTGCCCTCCAATCAAAATA